>AWOL01S0088659.1:0-32763 GCA_000715115.1 Nicotiana otophora | reverse complement strand
TATAATAGAAAGGATGAAGTAAAACTGTTAAGCAATTCCTCATTTCTCTAGAAACTACAATTATGCCATGTGTAATGTGGATACCTCAAAGGAAGCATCATGTTATTATATCTATATACCCAAAGAGTGCTGGGCGCAACATATATACTTGCCTCAAACTCATAAAAATGAGCTTAGAAAATGATCACTGCACAGTGATAGCCTAAGTTCATCTGTGTTATTACTGTCAATTTCCAAAATCTGAAGCTCATATATATATATATATATATATATATATATATATACAGTGATAGATCACAGCAGCAGCAACAACTCAGGAAGTGAATACACAACAGCATAACAGCCATCAAGTTCAGGTAAAATCATATTTCTGAACTGTGATAATATCCTGTATACAGTCATTACCTCATTAATATATATATATATATATATATATATATATATATGTTATTTTGCCCTTCATTCTTTTGCCGATAAAAGGTTCGGAAGACTTATATATACGCTACTGGAAAGCACTTTCCGATGAATTTTAGACGCTGAAACTTATCGGAACAGTCTTTAGCAATGGCGGAGCCACCTTATAGGATGACACTCCTTCGGAGAAAAAATACATTGTGTAATCAGGTAAAAAAATAAATGATATGTATATATATTATTTATTGACTCCTCTTAATTTCCTGTTTTTTTTTATTTTTATATATTTTAACAACTCTTAATAAAAATTCTGACTCCGATCTTTAGTTAAGATATTGTTGCCTTAAATACAATCCATTAATATTATCCAAGGGTACAGCTGTAGTAGCTAGTAGACTAGTAGTAGTAAAACTGAGTACTTTTTTAATGTAGATATTTGCATGCTATAATTAACCCAAAGAAAACCAAGAAAAAGTTTTACTGGACAATTATTATAATATCTGAAACAAACCCAAGCCAATTAGTTGTTGTAGAAAATAGCCTCACATATATACTTTTCCTTCCCAACCACATGGTTTACTGTCATTACTTCTACTCCTACGATTTCAACGACAGATCACGAGATATCATAAAGCTTAGCTATATGGAGTATCACAAACAAAACAAGAATATAATTGTAGGAATTTAAAAAAAAAGGAACATATAATTGTCTGATGCGTATATTTAATGGTCAGCAGAAACATAAGAAAAAAATTAAAGTAACCTTCTCTAATTAGAAGCTAGAATTACATTTGATGAAATCGGGGTGAGGCCTAAGCAATATATATTCTTTTAAAACATGTTCTTATGTTATTTATTTGATACCTTTTAGCTATAATTCAGAACATGCATTTGAGAAACAAATAAACAAGTACTCATACATCCATTTAATTACTATCTATGAAAATATTAGGGTTATAGATTCTTTTGCTCGAGTACTCTACCCGGCTTTTGAGCTTTCTTTTTCATTTCCAATGGTTTTCCAGCTTTCATCATCATTATAACTTTGTACGAATTAAATTTCCATATAGAAAAAGTCTATTCTCTTATTCTCCAGCTTCAGTAAGACACTTTTTTCATTGTTTCCCATGCTAACTAGTACGGTGGGAGGGGTATGATTTTAATTGGGTCCTTTTTCAATCTCATACCAGAGTTACACATGGAAGTTAAATAGTAATACCAATATTCCTTTGTTTTCGAACTTTATAAACGAATCAAATCTATGACTTAGTAAGAATTTCAAGTTTATGAATTTGAATTTTAAAACAATGACTTGAAGCTCAGCCGCTAATCAAATCCCTAGTCAATGGAAAATCAAGAGTGAGAGAAAAAAAGAGAGGTATTTCCTAGAGTCTAGAGAAAAGTTATTAAATAGTAGTAGTACTAGTTTTTAGAAAGAAAAAAAAAAGGCAAGAATATTTTTATATCTAAGAAGAACCTCATTATCATCGTAAGATAAATCTGAATACCCATTGAGCTATATCAAAGGCAGGTGGTGGCATCAGATTCTATTGGGAGCTAGTCTGTATTTTTTAGGTCTTTGCTCCAATATAATTAATTGTCGTTGTACCATGACCTCACCACTATTATTAAAATTGGATCCCAAAATTTCATCTTAACAATCCACGCGGCCGATTGTCATACCCTCTTAACCACAACCAAATATTTGCAGCTCCTTCACCACCCCCAACAGCTGAGAGCGTCCTCCTCACTTGCTTTTTGGGATTATTTGGGCTTTGGCCAACTTATTCTTGCCCATCCAATTCGACCTGGTCAAATCTTTGTGTCATGTGCTAAATCCTAAAAGCACAATATTTTTGGACGGTGGTGTCAATTAATTTTCTGTTTCTCAATTATATATCAAACATATTACATATTTCACAAACACACGTATCCAATAATTCTTTTCATTAATAAATAACAAAATTTATTTTATACCTCTCATTTCCTTTAGGTCAATAATCCTAGGAAGTACGGAGATCGGCGACAATGTTACACGTCGTATTAGAGCAGGTTGGATGAAATAGAATTGGATATCCTATGTGATAAGAATATGCCACCAAAAGTTAAAAGGTAAGTTCTATAAAGTGATTGTGAGACCAACTATATTTTATGCGGCAGATTATTGGCTAGTGAAGAACTCATAAGTTCAGAAGATGAAAATAGCAAAAATGAGGATGCTTTGTGGGCATAATAGGATAGATAAGATTAGGAACGAAATATGAGACAAGGTGGGAGTTGCATACGTGGTAGACAAGATGTAGAAAGCGAGACTGAGAAGATTCAGATATGTGAAGAAGAGGAGCACGGATGCCCAAGTGAGGAGGTGCGAGAGGTTGACAGTGATAGGCCTAAGAAGAGGTAGAGAGGTAGACTGTGTAAGAATAGGAGAGAGGTGATTAGAGAAAACATAAAGCATCTCCAGCTCCCCGAGGATATGATACTATATAGGATAACATGCAGGTTAAAGATTAATTATAGTCAAACGATTTTTCTCTTTTATGTGGTAGAGTATTAGACAAGGTGGGTTGCTCTGATGGTAAGCACCCTCCACTTCCAACCAAGAGGTTGTGAGTTCGAGTCACCCCAAGAGCAAGGTGGGGAGTTCTTGGATGGAAGGATGCCGAGGGTCATTTGGAAACAGCCTCTCTACCCTAAGGTAGGGGTAAGGTCTGCGTACACACTACCCTCCCCAGACCCCACTAGTGGGATTATACTGGGTTGTTGTTGTTGTTGTTGTTGTATGTGGTAGAGTATGATTCTAATTTAGAGCACTTTATGTGCTTTATATCATTATTTTATTATTGCTATTATTCTATTAATATCTTATTCTTCATATTTATTATTGCTATTATTTGTTTTACTTTATCTTTATTATTTTTGCTGTAAATATAGTTTACCCTTATAGGTTTCAAACCTCTTTTGAAAATATTTTTCTTGAGCCGAAGGTCTATCGGAAATAACCTCTTTACATTCCCTAAACTCCATATGAACACATTAGGTATATTGTTGTTGTTGGCATGCTTGTGTCATATCATAGCATTTTTAAGATACAAGTTATAAAGATGCTATTTAAATACCAAAGGTCTTTTTTTTTCTTTGCAGGAAAAAAATACTTTGTCTACTCAACCATAGCCACATAAATAAAAAGAGATAGAAGAAGCCTTCATTTTTAATCACTGTTTTCTTTTTTATTTGAATTTAAATCGGTTATATATGCTCTAAGAAATTCAAAGGAGCTAAAAAGAATGCGAAAAACGAAAAAGAAAAAAAAAGAGAGAGTGAAGAAATATCTCTGTCAGTCAGCTGGGGGAGGTGATTCACACGATGAAGCTAGGACAGTGGAAATATTGGATACTCAAACAATTCAAACAACGGACACGCGTCCAGTTAACGGAACCTCCTAGAAAAAGCATTCCCACTTTGCTTATACCCAGGTACATACGTGTCTCCTTTTTTTCCTCGGTGCTCTATACGTGACTTCTTCCCATTGGTTCTCACTTGGCACAACAATCACAGCAAAACTATTTCCATTTTCGCTGGATATGCTGCTTTACTATTGGGACCCACCTGATCTCATCCCGCCAATCACAGCTCTTCTCGGCTTAAGGGTTTGCCCTAGACACGTGGTATAATTTCCTAGCCCTACGACTACTGCCTGTAACTATGATAATCGTCTCGGCATCCGGCTAAAGTCTAATTATTTTTAGTCTAAAATCCAACCTTTCGCGTGTAAATAGAGTTAGATATACATTTTATGGATATCGAAAACAATTGGGCCGGCCCAGAATACTCAGGCGCACCAAAAGATATGACAATAATCAACAAGATGATGCTAAGATTCCGGCCGATTGCGCCGAAACCCGTCGCTAATTCTTCGGGCTCTGGCTCTACGATCGAGACTCACGAGATTGAAGTGGTTAGCAAAAGAAGAACAAAGAGAAAGTACGTTAGAGTTAAGAAAAATAGCAATTACAAGAATAAAAAAGAAGACAGAGAAAAAAAAGATGGATCCTTAGTTTTGGATGATCATGGAACAGTTGTAACACTACAACTACTGCCAGAAAGTAGTGGAGGAGTTAAAAGGTCGCCAGATAACAGATCTTTCCCAAAAACCATGAATTTTTGGATGAATTTTGATAAATCTGAGAATATCGATATTTTATCAATCGGTGCACCGAATCTGTTAGATCGGACGGTGGAGATGCGATCTGCGAAGGTAGTGGAGTCATGGGTGATGGTTGATGGTATAACAAACACTTTGGTAGATTTATCAGCCTTAGGAAGTACGGATACGGAGAAGATGAAGAATCTGGAAGCTGACACGTGTCCAGGTTTGATATCGGACGGCTTAGATAGGGTACAGTGGGTGAATCTAGCGTATCGGAGAATGATAGATCCGTTAGAAGACGGAGGAGCGCCGCCGGAGATGGTGGTGAGGTTAGTTTTGAAGGAGAAAAAAACTGTACCATTATCAGCTTTTGCATGCACTGTGAGAGTTGTTTATACAATGAATAAGGTGAAACAGACAAGGACAATGCCTTGTGACGTGTGGAAGATGGATTTTGGAGGATTTGCATGGAGATTTGATGCTAAGGCTGCACTTACTTTGGGGATTTGAAGGAAAATAAACACTTCAATTCCTTCTTTCTACCAACAAAGGATAATCCCAAGCTTGCTATTAAGGTAAGGTAATATTATTATAATATATTATGGGAACCCTAGTGAGAAAAATAATGATCTCTAAAATTTGTGCTTTTGAAGATAAAATCTAGGGCAAAAATATGCTCTTGATCTTATTCAAACTCCTCTACTTCTAAGTGTAAAAAATGTTTGTTGGAAATGAAAAGTGTGAAATTGTTAACAAACTATATATGCGGTTGTTATAATTCAGTTAATTTCAATATTTATTTGTTGAGCAAGAAAATGAACAACACATCACTTGTTAAAGTTCTTTCAAACGGAATGGTACCAAAAACTCTTCAAATGATGCACTAGCTTCTTGTTCCCACCTCTACTTCTAATTAAATATAAAGAAGTTTGCCGAAATTAAGAAATTACTGTCCACAGATGAAATCATATCCAACACTAATTAACCTCTAATATTACTTAATAAATTTCATTTTCTATCCCGTTACATATCATGTCATTTCCAACGTTTCTATCCACATTTATTTTGAAAGTTATCAGAACTTGAGAAATTTTCATACACTACAAATTTCCAAACATCTGGTCTGAAAGCTTATGAATACAGCTATTTCTTTTTCCACAAAGAATATGCTTCAGTTCTTGAGAGGGACACCTACACATTGTATTTGTTTTGATATAGAATAAATGAATAATTGCATTGACAACCAAATACTACAAGAAACCGAGAAAGTACAGTAAACACAAAATTAACTACAGTTGTTATATTATAATGGAAACAAAATACGGAGAAAATTATATGCTACTACAAAAAACTAGCTATAGCAGAGTGAGTTTGTAACAAGTATGTGAATTAATCTCTTCTTAGGACTTTGCACTTACTCTAAAGAGGAAATTTCCTATTAACTGTGGAAATGTAAGCTGCACAGCTCCTTTCTCGAAAAGAATGGGCATTATTCTCCAACTTGCCTTGTAGTTTGTTCAAAATAACCATCTTGCTAACGTTTTGGTCAAAGAAAACCAGTGAGTAAAGCACATCCATGATATTATTGAATAATTATATATCACATGGAAAACATTGATTTCTAGACTATTGAATAGAGTATCATTTCTTCCGCATTTAATTTGTTTCTCCCTTACCCTTTATGTCTAAGGATAACAGTTAACGTATTCATTTTAATTAGTGGAGCTAGGATTGAAATAATTGGACAAGCTAGCTAGATTGCAACTAAAAATAGATTATATTTGTTGAGTTGTAATTTTTCAAAGTCCATGTTTAACTAGAGACTATAACATTGCTATACTGACTTATAGTCACTTTGGCCAGGCATTTTTCTCAAAAGTAGTTTTGGTGAAAAATAGTTTGTGTTTGACTAATTAATTTGGAAAGCACTTCTGAACAATAATTAGTGTTTGACCAAGCTTTTAAAAACTTCTTCTAAGTGTATTTTTCTCAAAAGTGTTTTTCAAAAATTGCTTTTGAAGAGAAGCTACTTTTTCCTGCTTCTCCAAAACTGCATCTGCTTCCCCTCAAAAATACTTTTTTTTCTTCCAAAACTTTGCCAAACACTTTAACTTTTTTAAAAAAATATTTTTTTGAAAATTTTTTTTTTATAGGATTGTAGAAGTTTGGCCAAACACGCTATTAGTCTGACACGGACACCTAGAACCTGCGTAAGAGGAGCTAATAAAACTTTGTCTATATAAGCGTTTGTACCTCATTATTTTCAGAACTTAACTCATTCTTACGCTAAAGTTACGAACTATTTTTTGTCATATTAATGTTATCTTACTTTAACAGTAAAGTTATACAATTTTTTATCGTATAACAGTAATTGTACTTCACCTATTACTTACTTTTTTGTCTTGACGACATGAATTTAGTGGTATAATAAATAAAGTTTGTGATGTTATTGTTATAGTTGGTAAAATTTTATTACTTGCTGTTATAATAGATAAAATTATGTGTCTTTACTGTTTTCGTGAATAAAGTTCAATTATGAAATATGAATTAGCATAAAATGTTTTACCGAAGAAGTTTTTCATTCCTAATGGGTATGCCTCTTATCCTGACTTCAGTGTTTCGTTATACTATAGTACTACGGATAAGAACAGATAACACATTCAGCAGATTTCATGAATCTTATAAGTAGATCTTCTTTTGCTTGATAAGCTTAAACAATGATAGTGTTTGACCAATAAATATAGATCTTTGATTAAACTAAAAAAAATTATATAATAAGGGGTTAAACCTAGTTAATGATAATAACTTCAGATCTATAATCGATTAATATGAATAACGTAGAGCAACGTTGAAAGGAGATTAAATGCAACATGTATTTAATGTTTTAAGACCATTAATGAAGGGGAATATCAAACAATAAATAACAATAAATGACATTAAAGTAAATATGGAATACGATTCACCCAATATTGAATGAGGTGGATGATTTCTTCTTCTGACAATGATGAATGATAGACAAATACTAGATTATTAGGGCCCTTCTCGGATCTGATGAAAAGAGTGTGGAATAATAGACAATCGAATCTTTTTAGAAAGATAGTGTTTGTATTCTATCTAGAGAGAAAGTCTGCTTTTTAAATAATGTTCTTATGAGAGAATATTACTCCATCCATCTCAAATTAGATGATGTACTTTCCTTTTTAGTCTGTTCCAAAATAAATGACATATTTCTAAATTTGAAAATAATTCAACTTTAAACCCTTCATTTTTACCCACTTTACTCTTAATGAGAAGCATTTATAACCACACAAATATCATGACCCCATAAAGCTTTTACCCTTAAACTTTTAAGACCACAAGTTTTAAAAATCTTCTTTGTTTTCTTATACTCCGTGCCGAGTCAAACTACCTCATCTAAATTGAAACGGAGGGAGTACATGCCTTTCACCTTATCCCACTTTTTATTTATAGGGACATGCCCCCAATTAACCCTAAAAGTACAAGTACAGAGAATATCCAACGGAATATTCTCTTAAAGATCCTGCTACTAAACTAGCCGTTACTGCCTTCTTTGGGCCTCGGCCATGATTGGCTGCTCGACAGTGAGTCCTATTGGTTACTAGTCTACCTCGGCCAAATTACTTTTGGTAATACCACTTCGTGTCGAATATCCTTAGGCAGATTTTGACCCATATAGTTAGTCACGACTTCGATGAGCGAACTTCGCTAGTCGTAGTTCAGAGATTTAGGCAAGCAGGTCGAGTAGTAATGCTCTTGGCGAGATGGTAACGTGGCGCTTCATGAGCCATAACCTACCGTTACGTCGATTCAGAATGACGTCATGACATCATGCGTCATTATTACACGTTTTCCCGATGTATTGCGTCGTTTCCCATGCCTATGCCATTTTAATATTCGTGCTAGGCATCGACAATTTGTATTCTCGATTATGCCTGATCCTTTGTTTTCAAATATTGAATCTCTATCTCTTTATTTCTTCTTCTTTTAGTGTTTTTGCTTTCGTTTCCTTCACCTTTGCATCCCTGTTTTCTCCGATGTTGATAACTTTTGTTACTCATACCTCCTCTATGCTTGCATCTTCTTCATATATAAACGACTAAAGATGGTTAATACATCTTCTAATTCTGGGGGGGATATCTGACCCGGCTCCATTGGCAGAAGACAATGGGGCTGCTATTGTTGCTGAAGACGGAAGCTTCCCTACAGTAGAGAAAATAATTCCTCGCAACGAGAAGGCTAGGTCGGGCTTCTCAAAGCGGCCCGAGGAGGACCCTGAGGCCGTGGAATCTGAGATGGATGCAGTTGCCCTTGCTGACTTCAGGGCTAAGTTCAAAATTCCGGTCCATATCTGACCTGGTCCCGGTCGATTGTGATATGGTGTAGATTCACCGCCCTGGATATTGCGCATTCTACGCATATCCGTTCTACGTGGGCTATTCTTTTCCTCTTCCCTCATTGGCGGAGGAATGTTTCCGCTATTACGACATCTGCCGACCCATCTTTCCCGTTACATCTACAAACTCATCCTTATGCTGACAAAGTACGTGGAATTGGCCGGCCGCGGAATCTCTATTCGCCACCTGATGCATCTCTTTGCGCCCAGTTTTCATAGGGGGACGATGTTACACCTTCGTCACCGTGGAAGTAAGAGCCTGGTAGTGAAGATTAATGTTAAAGCAAATTGTCGGTTCTGGCTAAATTTCATCTACGTCAAGACCGAGGACGTAGTGACAAATGCCAATGGATTTCCTAAGGCATGAAATTATGCCCGTAAGTATCTCTACTAAGTATTTATTTTGCTTGTTTTGGCCGTAGCGTAATCATTCCGTTTTTTCTTTATTCAACCGAGGCCGAGGCCCTCTATTGTTGCAGATATTTACGACTGGGTTTTCCAGGTTTTGCTCCATACGGTGGGGATCCGTGAATGGTCGGCCTTCCACAAGAAGTTTAGGCCCAAGCCCCCAACGATCGGTGAGTTGTTTGCTTTAAGTTTTTTTTGCTGCGGCCTTCTGGTCGTCTGCTTCTTATCGTATTATGGGGGTTGACTTCTTAACCTTCTTTTTATTGTTAGGCCGAAGAGCTTCGAGGAGGTCGAGGGCTCCTACTCCTACGTTCCGCCAAATAAGTACTACGATGGGATCCGCCATTGCTGCGACTGCGGACAAGCCTACCCACCCGACCACTTCTGCTCGACCTCCAGTATTGACTAGATCTAGCCGATCGTCGGCGACCTCGGCAATAGAGACTCCGGTCTTTCCCGTGTTGCACTTAATAGATGAATCATCGCCGAGTGAGGGAGATCTGATTCCTGGCAAAAGGAGGTCGGTAGATATGGGTGACGGAACCATCCGAGCAGTGGATTCTTTGAGGGATGATCATGAGCCGACCACTGCCATGTTGGAAAGCGACGTTGCCCCTCCATCTGAAGTCCCGCTATCAACGGTGGCCGTGGAGGGTGTGACTTTGCCTGAGGTTGGGGTCGGAGTTGGCGGAAGTCTCGGGCACTGTACCGAGAGAGGAGCCATCATCTTCGAGGCCATTCGATATTCCCACCACATCTACTTATGAGAGAGGCGAAGGAGCTACTGAGGGCCGCTATGAGACAAGGTCCGATCTAGATCCTGACGAGGTCCGGATGCTGAGCGAGGTGTTTACTCGCGTTGAGGTTAGGTTAGATGGGCCTTCGAGGACCATCTTGGTTCCTATGGATCGAGACTTACTGGTAAATACAGAAGATGTAGTCCCCTCCTTATGTCCCCTTTGCTCCGAAGTGGAGGGCAGGACCCTCGAGACGTTGGACGATCCCGCCCTGTCATCGGGCATAGCCGGCCTCGCCCTTGGTATAAGTTTTTCGACCTTTCTAATTTTTGTGCCTTAGATTCTACTCTTTGACTTTAACTGATTTTCTTCTTTTCCTTCTTTCTTTTCATACCATTATTTTGGAGATTGAGAGTGCTCGCCAAGAAGAGAGGCGCAAGACCATTTTTAATAAGATGGAGAGGAAGTACCTCGAATACCGTACCAAGTACCGCGAGATCTATAGGCGGTTCGGTGAGAACCAAAACTTCCAAGCCATCAGGGATGAGCTAAAGCAGAAAGATGACGAGCTGATGAGGGTCATCGGCAAGTGCAGCGTCCTCGAAGGGGCATTGAGGGACAAAGAGAGGAGCTCGAAGTGAGCAAGGGAATTGAGGCCCAATGTGCGGACCTTCAGGCCCAAGTGGTGTCTCTACGAGCCGAACTCGAGCAATGTTTGGTCAGGGGCGATGCTTTGAATGGCGAGGTTGCCGAGAAGACGATGAATTTGGAGAAGGCCGAATTGGCTTGGTTGGCGGCTTCGACAAAAGTGGAGGCTTTGGAGGATGCAATCCGTGTCCTCCGATCTGAGCGGTCAAATGATTTGGAGATGGCCAGACTTAGACAAGAGCGAATATGGGGTTAGAGAAAGAGGTCTCGAACCTTGGTGACCAAATCGTCGCTCTCGAGGCCGAGAAGACGCAATAATTGTCCCAACCATCCTCTCACACTTATGCTTATCCTGATGTTCCGCGGGATTTTTATGAGAAGTGGATCCATGCCGAGGCCCAACTAGATATATTCAGAGATTTGATGACGGCGGGGAGAGTTCCTGAGGCTGATTTTGAGGATGCCCGTACTAAGGCGCGTGCAGCTCAGATCGCCTGCGGCGATGATCCTGCTACACCGGGGCCCGACAATGGCGAGGAAGACTTGGATGGGATTGAGCAGGACGCCTGGTACGAGGACGAATATCCTGATGGCGATGACGAAGGTGGGGATGGCGCTGTTGGATCGGGTGGCAAGTAATTATTCCTTTGCTTTGTAACTTTTGTGCATACTTTTGTGGGCGCTTGTTTAGCCCTTGTAAAGAATATTTTTGAAGTATGAAATGCTATTTTCGCTGCTCGTTTATGATTCTTTTCTCTGTTTGGTCTTGTATGCTTCTTTTATTTGTTTTATCATTTGGTCGGCTTAATCATAAGAATTTTGGTTTTGGTCATGGCCGGGGCCGGTATGTGTTGATTTGAACAAGGTCGAATGTGAGTCAATTTGAGCGAGGTCGAATATTAGTTAATCCGAACGAGGTCGAATATGTTAATTCGAGCGAGCTCGAATATTAGTTAATTCGAGCGAGCTCGAATGTGAGTTAATTCGAGCGAGGTCGAATGTCACTTTAGTTAATTCGAACGAGGTTGAATGTGAGTTAATTCGAGCGAGGTCGAATGTCACTTTAGTTAATTCGAACAAGGTCGAATGTGAGTTAATTCGAGCGAGGTCGAATGTCACTTTAGTTAATTCGAACAAGGTCGAATGTGAGTTAATTTGAGCGAGGTCGAATGTTATTTATTCGATTGTGGCCGTGGGCCGAGTGGATACTGAGGCAATGTTGTTCTAGAAACATAGGCGAACCTACATTTGTGCTTTGCTCATACTTGGAGAAATTTACATATTTGTCGGGCTGGCATTCCAGTCCCGGTCTATCTAGTCTCTTCATTGGGCGACTTAGAGATATGTCGAGAGGTTGGGCGATGAACTGACTGTCCCGTATATGTACTTCGACTTGGAGTGTCCCCCTTATCGCCTCGTCAAAAAACCTCCTTGAGAAAACCCAATTGGGATAAAATTCAAGCGAGGGAAAAAGAGTACGACTTGGAGGACGCTTGTTCTTAAAAATTGAAGTACTTGAGGTGGGCGACGTTTCAGTTGTTCGGTAGCAGTTTTCGTTTCATTGTTTCTAGTTGAAATGACCCTTTGTTTTCTGCTGCTGTGATTTTGTATGGGCCGTCCCAATTCGTTCCCAGTTTGCCCTCCCGCGGGTCTTTGCTTGCTTGTGTTTTGGTCTTGAGCACGTAGTCCCCGACTTTGAGTGGTCTGACCTTGACCTTTTTGTTATAGTAGCGTTCTTCCTGTTATTTTTGGGCGATCATCCTTATGTAGGTCATATCTCTCCGTTCTTCGGCTTCGTCGAGGTCCTGCCTTCTGCTTTCGTCGTTCCTCGACCCGTTCTCATGGGAGTATCTCTAACTAGGCTCTCCGACACGGACAACTCACGTTCCAATAATATCAATAATTTGAATATCAACAGTCTATCAACCAGGAGAGTACCGTAATACCAATGAATATCTGTAATTCAAAACAAAAAGGCCCTTTTTAACTGCACACCCTTCTCAGGGATTACCGAGCAACTATAACATTCATCTAAATATATAACACTGACCATTCCATTCAGAATTTGTGATATTCCTTTCAAGGATGAATTGCCACCTCGTACCTATAAATCTAACTCCCTCACAACTCACCGCTATGCTCAAATCTAAATTGCACCTCCCGAACAAGCCGGAGGACATATGCTCTTTTAGCACAATCAACACTCAAATAAGTAACCCTACCTTAACAAGACCAATCAAATTCATACTTCGTGCGCACTACATCCTTCAAAATAACAACTTACTCATTCCATAATTTTCATACTTTCATAAAGCGCAATGCAACATTGACTGGTATTACTGCATCAGTCCCTTAGACTAATGAGTAAGGCATCTCTCCTGTGCTTGTCTCTGGCGTTGTGCGGTATGCCATACCACTTCTGGCAGTAGTTCTGGCCATAGTCCCTTTGCGTCCTCGAGGTTTTTCTTCATGATGTTCAGTATTGATTTATTGGAGGACTCCGTTTGCCCGTTGCCCACGGGGTGGTATGGGGTGGAGAGTATTCTTTTGATATGCCACTTTTTGAAAACTTCAGCGACCGTTTTTCCAGTACATTGGGGTCCGTTGTCGCAGCTGATCTCTTTGGGGAGCCCGAAGCGGCACACAACATTTTTCCATATGAAGGCGATCACTTCATGCTCGCGTATCTGAGCGAATGCTCCTGCTTCTACCCATTTAGAAAAATAGTCACTTGAAACCAAAAGAAAACGTACATTACCTCATCCTACGGGAAGGGGGCCGACGATGTCCATCCCCCACTTGATGAAAGGTCAAGGGGAAGTGACTGAGTGGAGGTGTTCGCCTGCTTGGTGTATCATTGAGGCGTACTTTTGGCACTGCTCTCATCTTTTCACGAAGTTCGCAACCTCATTTTTTATAGTAAGCCAGTAGTAACTTGCCCGTATGAGGCATCTGACCAGAGCTCGGTTGCCGGAATAAGCCCCCCAGTGGCTTTCGTGGACTTCCTCTACGACGCATCGCGTTTGATTCGGGCCCAAGCATTTTGCTAGGGGGCCGCCGTACGTCCTTTTGTATAGATCATTGTGAATGATGCTGTACCTGGCTGCTTGCATCCAAAGTTTCTTGGCTTCCTTTTTATCATTTGGTCGAGCTTGCATTCATCAAACTCGGGTAGTAATTTGCAAATGTCGGCTTGGTATTTTTGCAACCTTTGCTCTTTGATCTGGAAAGTCCTTGTGACTTAGTTGACGACGATTTGCGAGTCGCAGCGTAGGATGACCCGCGTCTCTCTGTACTGGAGTGCTAGCCTTAATCTTGCAATCATGGCCTCATACTCGGCCTCATTGTTAGTCATACGGGCACCTTATGGACTGGCGAATTACTTCGCCTGTCGGGACCTTGAGCACGAGTCCCAGTCCGGACTCTGACGCATTGGAAGCACCGTCGGTATACAAAATCCATTGATCTTGTGTTTGCGAAGAAGCGTAGGCGGCTTCTTTTTTGACTTCAGGCATTATTTTTGTGCTGAAGTCGGCGAGGACTTGTGATTTTATCGCCGTCCGTGGTTGATACGTTATATCATGCTCGCTTAATTCTATGGCCCACTTAGCTAATCTTCCCGATAGCTAGGGCTTATGCAAAATACTTCTCAAGGGGGAAGTCATGACTACCGAGATGGGGTGGCCTTGGAAGTAGGGTCTAAGCTTTCGTGAAGCTACAACCAAGGCTAGTGCCAGTTTTTCAAGGTGAGGGTACCGCGTCTCGGCGTAGATTAAGGTTTTGCTAATGTAATAGATGGGAGATTGCGTACCTTTGTCTTCTTGGACCAAGACTGCACTCACCGCTACTTTGGATACGGCAAGGTAGACGAGGAGACGTTCCCCAGGATCTGCTTTGGCAAGCAATGGTGTTGATGATAGATAAGCCTTTAACTCCTTCAGGCCTTGAACGTACTCGAAAGTCCATAGGAGACCGTTGTCGTTTTTGAGTACGCCAAAAAACTTATGACACCTGTCAGACGATCGCGTGTTTTTACGCCGAACGCATACTTTTCGGGGTTTAGTTTTATCCCATATCGCCTGAGTATGTCGAAGGCCTCTTTCAGGTGGTCGATGTGATCTTCTTTCCTTCTGGACTTGACCAACATATCCTCTATGTAGACCTCCATATTTTTTCCAAGTTGGTCTTTGAACATTCTTTTCACTAACCGTTGGACCCCACATTTTTCAGTCTGAAAGGCATCACCCTGTAGCAATACGTTCCTTGGTGGGTGATGATGATGGTCTTCTCCTGGTCCTCCTCTTCCAAGAGGATCTGGTTATAGCCCGAGTATGCATCTAAGAAGCTCAACAGTTCATGCCCGGCTGTTGCGTCAATGAGCTGGTCGATATGGGGTAGTGGGAATGAGTCTTTTGGGCATGCTTTGTTCAAATTTGTAAAGTCTATGCACATCCGCCATTGTCTGTTCTTCTTTTTTACCATGACCACGTTGGCAACCCATTGGGGGTATTTTGATTCCTTGATGGAGTCATTTTCCAGCAATTGTTCAACCTCCTCGCGGACTGCATCATTTATTATGGAATTGAACTTCCGCCTAACTTTCCTTATCGGGGGTAGAATGGGTCGACGTTCAACTTGTGTGCCGCGACCTCCTTCGGGATACCTGGCATGTCTGCATGGGAAAAGGCAAACAAGTATGCGTTATTAGTTAAGAAATGACGAAATTTACCTGGTTCCTGAAGCTTGTGGCCGATGTAGGCTCTCTTGCTATGGTCGTTATCATCAAGTTAGACGGGGTCGAGGTCTTCTACGGTTGATCCCGTGGCCTCTATTATTTCAGGGTCTTTGATGACGTCCTCTCTTTCATTACTGCTCGACCTCGACCCTGTTAATTGCTATGCCTCTTTTGCTTTGCCCTTCAATTTTTGGGTGTATGTGCAATCCTGGGCGATGCGATAGCATTCTCGGGATGGGCGTTGTTCTCCTCGTATGCTGAACACTTCCCATGGGGTGGGAAATTTGATAACTTGGTACAAGCTGGAGGGGATGGCCTTCATGGCGTGTATTCAGGGTCAGCCTATTATGGCGTTATACGCCATGTTCTGGTCCATGATGTGGAATGTGGTTTCCAAAGTGACGCCGCCGTCCAGGACATGGAGTGTGATTTCTCCGGATGTTCGTTCAACTGCATTGTTAAAACCGGTTAGCATGATGCAGCGTGGCACTATCTTATCCTCGAGTTTCATCTGTGCAAGTACTCGAGGGTGGATAATACACGCGTCGCTCCCATCGTCCACCATAATGCGCTTTACATCTGTATCTAATAGTCGTAAAGTGATAACAAGAGCATCATAGTGAGGGAAAACCAAACCATAGGTATCTGACTTATCGAAGATGATACTTTCTTCGAATGCATCGTACCGTTCATGAGTGATCGATCGTTTGAGTTTGTGGGTCGTGGTGAACTTTACGCTATTTATTTATGCGTCATCGCCGCCTCCGATGATCATTTGGATGGTGCGAGTTGGTGAAGGTGGTTTTGGCGGCCCCTGGTGTCGTTCACATCCTCGGGAAAAGTTGGCCCTTCCTCGGTCGCTCAACTGGTCTTTCAAGTACCCTTAGTAAAGCATGTTCACGACCTCCTGCCTTAGAGCAATGCAGTCCTCGGTTTTATGACCTCGCTCTTGGTGGGATTCGCAGAGGGCGTTTGACTTCCTGGTGCTTGGGTCGGACCTCATCTTTTGTGGACACTTCACTTTTAGGCCGAGTTTCTCCAACGCATAGACTATTTCTGAAGGTGAGACACAAAAATTGTGAGCGGATAGTAAAGGGGGCATACCTCTGTTGCTCCGATGAGTCCCTGTCCTTGGACTAGATGGACCTTCTTCGTGACGGGAGGGGAGCATGACGGCACCCATAATATATGGTCGATGCCTTTCTCGGTTGGGTCGTGGAGCTGCTAGATCTCTTTTGGCATCGTTTCTTCGGTCTTTCCTGGACTCGGCCTGTACTGACGTCAACCGTTGGGTTGGCCCATTCAAGTCATCTTCGTCAGCACGGACTTCGGCACAATAGGCATTGTGTATTACATCCCAAGTGGTTGGGGGATATGTCGTAAGCCGACTCAGCAATTTCTTGGTTACCCTCAAACCATTTCTGTTCAGCCCGTTTTGGAAAGCTGCTACAGCCATGCCTTCTGATACATTTGGTAAGGTCATCCTTACACGGTTGAATCGAGCGAGAAAGTCCCTCAGTCCCTCTCCGGGTGTTTGTTTGATGGCAAATATGCCGTTCACTCTTGCCTTTGGCTTTTTAGCTCCAGCATGGGCCGCTACAAACTTGTCGGCCATCTCTTCGAATGTTTCAATGGAGCGCGCGGGTAGTTGTGAATACCAAGTTAATGCACATCCGGTGAGGGTTTCGCCAAACCTTTTTAATAGGATGGAAGATACTTGTTCTTTGGCGAGATCGTTTTCCTTTACCGCAGTGACGTAGTGAGTCACATGATCTTCAAGGTCGGTTGTACCGTCATATATTTTTTGATAGGGAGGCATTTTGAAGGTTTTAGGTATTGCATACGAGGCGGTTTCATCACTGTAGGATTGTTCCATGAACCTACGAGCATCTCTTTTTGGTAAGAGTTTTGGGGCACCCAGTATTTTGTCTACCCTTTCTTGATGCTCTTTCATTTGGTATCGAAGTATTTTGTTTTCATTTTCCATTTCTTCCATCTTCTTCAGAATGGTTGTGAGGGTGTCGTCACCTGCATTACTAACATTGTGAGTGATACCTGTTATTGGAGGGAGAGGGCCATACTGCTCGGGCATTATTGGTGCAACACAAGTCCTCGTATTTTCTCTGATTGCTTTTTGGGCGGGCTTGTCGAGGATGTTGGTCGGCGTGTTTGTCATCCAAGCCCCAAGTAGTTTCTTCACTGCTGGTGGCGCCTCTTCGGTTATGGATGTGGAAACCCCTTTACCGTGGGACGTTGTGATACTACCATGAGGGAGGGGTGAGCCACTTCGTCTGGGAGAGGTATTTAGCGTTACATCTTTACCTTCCATTTCAGAAACCTCGTTGATGGTGTTTAAGAGGTTGGTGGTGAGATCGGCTACTACCGTCATCCTTTCTTCTCTGTTACCTGCCATGTTAGATCTGTGTATACAAGAGAGTAGGGGGTTTTGCGTTTTTGTGTGTGTGCTAGTTATAGATCTAGAAGAAACTAAAATTTTAACTAGAAAATCCCCACAGACGGCGCCAAATTGTTTGCCCAAAAAATATAGATCTTTGATTAAACTAAAGAAATTTATATAATGAGGGGTTAAACCTAGTTAATGATAATAACTTCAGATCTATAATTAATTAATATGAATAACGTAGAGCAACGTTGAAAGGAGATTAAATACAATGTGTATTTAATGTTTGAAGATCATTAATGAAGGGGGGATATCAAGCAATAAATAATAATAAATGACATTAAAGTAAATATGGAGAACGATTCACCCAATATTGAATGAGGTGGATGATTCCTCCTTCTGACAATGATGAATGATAGACAAATACTAGATTATTGAGGCCCTTCTCGGATCTGATGGAAAATGTGTGGAATAATAGACAATCGAATCTTTTTAGAAAGGTAATGTTTTTATTCTATCTAGAGAGAAAGTCTGATTTTCAAAGAATGTTCTTATCAGAGAATATTACATGCCTTTCACCTTATCCCACTTTCTATTTATAGGGACATGCCCCCAATTAACCCTAAAAGTACAAGTACAGAGAATATCCAACGAAATATTCTCTTAAAGATCTTGCTACTAAACTAGCCGTTACTGTCTCCTCTGATACTCGACCTCGACCATGATTGGCTGCTCGACGGTGAGTCCTATTGGTTACTAGTCGATCTTGGCCAAATTATTTTTGATAATACCACTTCGTGTCGAATATCCTTAGGCAGATTTTGACCCATACAAGTAGGCTGAATCATTCTGCACTCCAGAAAAGAGTAGCTAGCATTGGTTGGTAAGACAAGGCTTAACTTTAAGACATATAGTTTACTGTATATACAGATTGAAATGCAACATCTAGAATCTTCTCCTCATGGATTTCTTCATATCCATAGTTTCTTTCATTTTGTTTTCCTTAATTTTCTATTCATAGTTCCTCTCATTTTCTTTTCCGTAATAATAGAATAAGTGTGAGTAGATGTGAATTGACAGATGAATAAGTGGTTTTAGTTTCTTGTGGTGATTTTCCTTTGGCTTGTAAATCTGGTTAGTCAAAATAAGCTGCAAGTTCGGGCTATGGGGCACTTGAAATCATAGTCTCTCCGCCAAGCTACATATTTTATGTATGCATTTTCTAAAATTAGTTTAATATTGTCTGTTGGCCTCTCGAGGCCTTGATTGCGCCGCCTGATGGAGACTTAGAGTTGAAAAGAATTTTTTTTTTTTTCGTTTTGTTTATTTGCTTAAAGAAAAGAAGTTTCTTAACATAAAACTATATTAGGACTTTTCTTCTTTTGGATATTCCAGAAAGGAGAAAAAAAGAAGAAGAAGAAAGAGTAACTCAAACTTATTGCTTCTAATGTGAGGATAATAGATAAATATTTATACACCTATTATAATAGAAATGATTAAAACCAAAATTGCAATCCACTTTAATTTATTACCTGATAATATTTTAATTTTCATTGAACATGAAAAGACACATGAAATTCGTAGAATTTTATTGTCTAAGATCCAAACTCAAAACTCCTCCAGCCTTAATAAAATTATTGATCCTGAGTGTGAGGGGTTAAGCATTTAATTTTGTGTGCGAACTCGTACATTGATTTTCTATTTTTTGTGAATGAAAATGTAAAGTACTTAAATCGGAAAATGATTAAGAAACCGTGTATTGCTAAATTACTAATCTATGTCTAATCGAGAATTAGAGAAGAGATGGATTCATGCCCCGATATTGTCATTTAGAACTATGAGTTATGCTCAGAAATACTTGCCCTTACTGCTACTTCGGACTTCCACCTTCCATCTCTATTTTGCTCCAGTAATTCTGGAATCAAATGAATTTACTTTAGTGTCTAACTAGTACGTTGTAAATGTATTAACCTTTTCTATAGATTCACAAGAGCTTTGATATCTTCTTGTAGTACTATCTTTTATTTAAGACTAAGTTACAAAACCGGAACTAATATTATGTCTAAATTAAATCTCCTTAACTCTTTATTCTTTTTTCTCTCTCTCTGATATATATATATATATATATATATTAAAAGCACGAAGGCCCTTAACGAAATGCCGTTCGCTTTTTTTACCCTTTAAACATAAACCTCACATTAGACAAAATAGTTATTTTATTTTTCTAATATTTAGGATTACGAAATCAACTAAATCTTGTATTAAATCTTTCCTTATTTTAACTATGTAATATAATAATAAAAAAAATACCCCAATATCAATAGTACACGAAAATCACACATTTTCCATAAACAATTCTTATTGATCGAGCACTTTCCCTTTCTTTTAGGTTTAGGAGTCCTTTTTTCCTTTCTCTTATTTTTACATAATTATATGTAGTTATACAAAATATTAGAAAGAAATTTAAAGATAAACATTAGCTACAACTACTTGTCAAGAAAATAAGTTGTCAGAACTCGGTGACGCGCAGATTTCATATTCAATACTGGAAAGTATTCAAATTAACATAGCTAATCAACCTTTAACCTTTCGTAACCGCACTTATGTTGGATTTGTAATAACAATTAATCTTTAAAATTTTATTATTCTCTTTTATTTATTTTTTAACTTCATTATGTGACGCGAATTTTGGTGTTTATTATAAATACACCGCTTTGACTTTTCTAGATCTTTGCACCTAAATAAAAAAACCATACTCTAATATTTAGGACTAAACTTATATTTTAGAATTTTAATATAACTACAATTCCTTCAAACCCGCGTATGAAGGAAACTGTCTATTATATGTAATAATATATCAAAAACTTTGTTGCTTATCAAACAGAAAAAGACAAAAAAAAAAAAGGAAACTTTGAACAATTTTCTCTTCTTTCCCACAATCAAATGGTAGAATATAAGTCCTAGGCTTCTAATTTTAGAAGCCTAAATGGACTTGTATTCTACCGTTTGATTGTAGGAAAGAAAAGGAAAGTGTTACATAAGGTTCCTTTATTAAGCATTTATCATTTTAGAAACTTATAATTTTAAAAATATGAAGGTCCTTAGTAAAATGTTGTTCGTCTTTTATACCCTTTAAAAATAAATTTTANCACCGCTTTGACTTTTCTAGATCTTTGCACCTAAATAAAAAAACCATACTCTAATATTTAGGACTAAACTTATATTTTAGAATTTTAATATAACTAAAATTCCTTCAAACCCGCGTATGAAGGAAACTGTCTATTATATGTAATAATATATCAAAAACTTTGTTGCTTATCAAACGGAAAAAGACAAAAAAAAAAGAAGGAAACTTTGAACAATTTTCTCTTCTTTCCCACAATCAAATGGTAGAATATAAGTCCTAGGCTTCTAATTTTAGAAGCCTAAATGGACTTGTATTCTACCGTTTGATTGTAGGAAAGAAAAGGAAAGTGTTACATAAGGTTCCTTTATTAAGCATTTATCATTTTAGAAACTTATAATTTTAAAAATATGAAGGTCCTTAGTAAAATGTTGTTCGTCTTTTATACCCTTTAAAAATAAATTTTATACTAGATAAAACAATCATTTAATTATTTTTCTAATATTTAAGAGTTCAAAATCAACTAATTTTTTTTTAAAAAAATACTTATTTAAACTACATAGAAGGTCCTAATATTTGGGACTTCAAATTCAATTAAAATATACTTTACTTCAATTCTTTCCTTAAACCAACATTATATCCTGCGGACTTTAAACATGCTTTTGGAGTTTAATGCGTATCCTTAGCCGCTGATGTATATAATTCTTAGTATCTTTTTCTTTTACAAATACTTTCAATAATTGATTACCTAAAAGACATCACCAATGCATGTTATTTTTTTTCCTTTTATTTTTAAAAAGTTTTGATTTAACTTTAGGTATAAATTTCTAGAAGTCAGAATTATTGTTAATGTTAATTTTAAAAATAAATTAATCTACATACATACTATGTAAAATTATAACTATAACTGATATTTAAACTTTAAATAAATTAATATACTTGGAACTTTTAAATAAATATAAATTTGAAAAATTGTTTTAATGGACATGATTTTAAAATTGCAAAATTATCAATGGCAGAGTTTATTCAGAATGAGATTAAGGTAATGTTAACTTTTATTTGGTTTTCTATGAATATGTATAGAAGGAATTTAGACTTAGATCAATAAGAATTCTAGCCAATATTTTTACATAAGAGGTTCACTATCGTATATATAATTTTGATGACCTTTAAACGAACAAATAAGAGTTTTATGTACTTAAGATACAAAGAACAAATTTCACATTCCAAAAACATACATATAAATATTTAAATTAAAAATAATTAATGCTAGACTAAACCCAAGAAAGGAAAAAAAAAGAAAAGAACAAAACACTTTTTTAAACTTTTAATATCTTTTGTTATAAAGTAACTTAACCTCATTTTTCTACATAAAATATTTATATTAGAACTTCATAAATTAAATTTAGATTTTATTTTTGTATTGTCCAATAAAATAGAAAACTAATTTATTCCTTACACAATGATATTCATAAAGTTTTTATACTTTATTTATACCAACTGAAAGACTGTGTGCTTAGTTGCGTTGAAAATACATGTTTGTCCAAAATTAATAATTAATGAATTAATAATTAATTTATTATTTTATTGTATTATGATATTATGAATATAACATTAATAAAAGAGATGTTGCGTGAGATATAACAACATAACATATATCAATATAATAATTAATACAATCCCAAAACTCCAAATACCATATAACTAATTCAACTAAATTCATCATCTTTATATATTTTGAAGATATTGAATTTAATTATTGTATTAATATAATAACATTTATTGTAATCATTTGAACAAATATCGCATTTATTGTAACATCAATTGCTATTTTTCAATAATTATTTTTTTTACACATTTTATACTAATTGACGCGATGTATATATATATTAAAAGTACGAAGGCCATTAGCGAAATGTCGTTCGTCTTTTTTACCCTTTAAGTATTAATTTTGCACTAGACAAAATAGTCATTTAAATTATTTTTCTAATATTCTTGGGCTTGAAAATTAATTACTATAGTTTATATATTAAATTCTTCCTTATTTAAACTAGGTAGAAAAGCCTAATATTTAGGACTTTAAAATCAATTAAACTTTTACCTTATATCAATCACTTAAAAAAAACCCACCAACGTACCATACTTTTACCACGTTTTCTCCCCTATCCTTTCATAAACAAGAGATACATTACCTATTGTATATTTTTTTAATTCTAAGTACCAATAAAATATTACTACCAATGAATTAATATTTTCCTAGAATAGAACATTGGAACTTAAAACTAACGGTTTTTTGTCTCATTTATAAATAAACAAAAACCGCAGTCCTTGGAATATATGTCAAGTACTATAAGAAATAATTTGTTGAATAGTCAATTAATTATTTTTTGATATTTAAAAGTTTAAATGAATTAAAATTTTACGCATTAAAATCTTCTCATTTGAATTATGAGAAAGTCCTACCATTTAAAATTTTAAAACTGTTAAGAGTTTACTTTATACAAATCTATGTTTAGGAGTTTAAAATTAAATAAAATTTACTTATTAATTTTTTTCTTATTTAAATTATGTAGAAAGTTCAAAACCTTTAAAAATATTAAGAGTTTACTGTATGTAAATCTTACACTTAAAAATTTATACTATATTAAAAGTATAAAGGAACTTAGCGAACTGTGTACGTCTTTTTTATCCTTTTAAAATTAGAACCCACACTAGATAAAAAGTTATTTAATTATGTCCCTAAGATTTAGGATATTTAAATTAACTAAATTTTGTAAGAATTTAAAATCAACCATTATACGTTGATTTAATTGTCCAACAAAAATACATCCAAGTACCATATTCCATTTATCTATGCCATATAACCATATTCTATTTACCAACGCCATATCTTTTAAGACAAGATAATTGCTTTTGTTGCCTTTTAATTTTGATACAAAGTTGGAAAGGTTCCGAGTCTATATGAACGAATGTTATGTTATGTACCTTGGTTACAAAAAATAAATTTTATCACCATGTAAAAAATAGACATATAAATATTATAATAGACTTATCTAAGGAATCTTCGCTCGAATGGTTGCTGCATATCCCTTCATGGACTTCTCGCATAACATAGTTAGCTTCGGATGCCCCCAAGCACCAGGCCAGTAGGCCTTGGAGAGATTTTCCGTACAATTGGCCTTTCTTGAAGCTATATCGCGCTGCTTTGGTGCGCAGCGTCCGGGACACTTTGAAGTCTTTGGGCAGCTTCCCGTGCTCTAGGTAATCAATGATTTCATTCCTCCAGTCCCAAATCAAATTAGTCGTATTTACCTCATAGTAGCTATCTGCATCCAGGACCAGGACCGAGTTTATCAGCTGTACTACAGTTCTTCCGATCCCTTTATTTCTGTTGCAGAACCGAGGTTAGCCAATGCGTTTGCTTCTGTGTTTTCTTTCCTCGGGATATGAGTAATCGACCACTCCGAAATCGAGCCAACAGTGCCTGGACCTTTATCACGTATTGTTACATACGCTCCTCTTTAGTTTCGAAGATCTCGTAGACCTGCTTTACCACCAGTCGTGAGTCACATTTGATTTCTATGACCTCGAAATCGAGTCCCCAAGCCAGTTCGAGCCGTGATAAAACCCCGACAATTATTACCTCGGGCTACTTTTATCCAATTCGGGAGTGGGCGCCGGTTCCTGTAATTGCTATACCACATGTTCCTTCCCTTTGCTACTGGAGATCGAAATTGCATTCACCTCCTTTGCCGCCGGTTGGTCATCCCTTATCTATTTAACTCCTCCGGGTGTTGAAAACTTCAGCAATTGATGATATGTTGATGGTACAACTTTAATCTCGTGCAACCATGGTCTTCCCAGAATCATGTTATATTCCTTGTCACCATCTACTACTTCAAAAAGAGTTGTTTCCATCACTCCATTGGCTTTCGTGGGTAACAAAAGCTCTCCTAGGGTTGTCACGCTCGCAAGGTTGAATCCTTGCGATGAGTTTTGTTGCTAGAATGATGCTTCCGGTGAGTTTAGCTTGCTCCAATACTCTCCATTGTATGACATTGGTCGAACTTCCTGGATCCACTAGAACACATTTAATTTTAAAATCTAGCACATTTAAAGAAATTATTAGTGCATCATTGTGTGGTAGCAGCAATCCATCTGCGTCCTCCTCCGTAAAAGTGATATCGTCTCCGGCGACTTCCCGGAGCCTTTTGATATGGGTTATTGATACTTTCATCTTTTTTGCTGCCGAATACGTGACCCCATTGATCTTATTCCCCCCTCCGAAGATCATGTTGATCGTCGGGGGGGGAGGAGGGGATCTTCCCCTTCTTTCGAGGGTTCCGTGTTGTCCCGGTTGCAACCATAATTGTTCTTAGCCCAGTCACTCAAGAATACTCTGAGATGACTATTCTTCAATAATGTCGCCACTTCTTCTTGGAGATGTCGGCAGTCCCCAGTCCGGTGTCCATTCGTCTCGTGGTATTCACACCACAAGTTTGGATCCCTTTGGCTGGGATCAAATCTCATCGACTCTAAAAAATCGTACTTCTTTGATGTTTCTCATAGCTGATACAAATTCTACTACGCAGACATTGAAATTATATACTGATAGCCTAGGGTAGGAATGATCCCGCATATCTGGCGCTTCCTTATGCTGCAACGATCTATTGTTCCGACCGCGATCAGATTTTCTGTCGGTAGTGAATTTATCCGCTGACCGAAAATCTCTGTTGCGGCCTTCTGTCCGTTCATAGGGAAAAAACCGGCCCCTTGAAGATCGTTTGTTCGTGTCAAAGTTGTCTTTTGATTTTTCTTTATTCTTTTCCCGCCCTTTTGCCGACGATGGGAAACTGACCTGATCGTCTTCAATTCGTATCTTTGACTCGTACTGATTGTGTACATCCACCCAAGTGGTTGCTTGGAACTCAAGCAAACTTTCCTTTAGTTTTCGGGAAGCATCTGAACTACTTGGATTCAATCCCTTGGTGAATCCGTCAACCGCCCATTCGTCTGGAACCACCGGGAGTTACATTATTTCCTTCTTGAACCAGATAACGAATTCCCGTAGCAACTCGAATTTTCCTTGTGCAATTCAGAATATATCGGCCTTTCGGGACTACACCTTTTTGGCCCCGACATGAGCCTTAATAAAAGAATCTGCGAGCATCTCAAAGGAATCTATGGAATGCTTGGGTAACTGTGAGTACCATTTCAGGGCATCCCTCGTGAGAGTCTCCAATTTTCTTCAGCAAAATAGATTCAATCTCGTGAGGAGCTAGATCATTCCCCTTTACCTCCGTCGTATAGGTGGTAATATGCTCCTTAGGGTCTAAAGTTCTATCATACTTTGGCACGTCGGACATTTTAAACCGCTTCGGGATTAATTCTGATGCGGCATGACTATCGCGCACAAAGCACACCTCAAGACAAGGTATGAAACGGTCAATTGCAATTATAGTAACCCAACAAAGTGTCGGGGTCGAATCCACAAGGAGCTAAGATGGGGGTTAGGAGTATATATTCTAGTACGCGAATTTGAACTATCTTAATTTGCACTTTCACAAAATAGTGTTGTTGCTCTTTCTATTTTAAAACTAAAGATTGTAAAATAAAGAAGTAAGGCTAGAATAATTATTTTTGTTGTTTTTCAAGTTTGTAAAAAGCCTAGGGCTATGACCATTACCTAGGTGTTTACCTAATGGGATAAAAATCTTAATGCTTGTTTTGTTGATCGGGGTGTATTATAGCTATCAACTCTTAATTACCCACTCAATACCTCTCGGCCAGAGAGTGGTTTTGCTCAATTTGGCTTTCTCAAACCCAAATGGATATCACACAAAACGGTTGATA
Source organism: Nicotiana otophora (assembly GCA_000715115.1). Lineage (NCBI taxonomy): Eukaryota > Viridiplantae > Streptophyta > Magnoliopsida > Solanales > Solanaceae > Nicotiana > Nicotiana otophora. The sequence goes on along the minus strand of AWOL01S0088659.1, from coordinate 5,879 downwards.
AAAGCTCAAAATGGGTTATTATTATCTCTATGTTGAACCCTTTAATTGGGTTAATCAATCTCTCGATTGATCCAATTTCTTATTAATCAAGTTTTTCTAGACTAAGTCTCTCGTTCTCAAGTAGAGATTAAGTCAAATAGGCTTGAACTAATGTTTGCAACCATTAATTCCACAAATTAAAATATGAACAAGGCTAAATAATAAACACCCAATCATAAACAAACACTAAATTAGATACCCATAAGGTTTACACACTAGGGTTGGGTCACAACCCTAGTAACAATCTAGCTACCCATGCTTGAAATTGAAGAAATAGAAGAAGAAACACTAATTAAACTCATGCTGTAAAGTTAAAATGATAAAATCTATAGTAAAATACTCCAAAATAAAGAAAACTTCCAAAAGAGGCAAAGAAAAACGGCTACAGGACTTGCTGATGTCAAAACTTGACCTAATTTTGTGAAAATCATCTATTTATACAAGGCTGCAAATTTCAAACAAAAATGCCTTTCGGGAGGTTCTGCGGCCTTACAATTCCATGTGCAGTCCGCAGGTTTCTTTATCTTGTCAGAAACGGGAAGTTTGCGGCCGCACAATTCTGAACTGCGGCCATGAGGCACTAATTCTGCGGTCCGCAGATTTTGTACTGCAGCCACAAGGCATTCTTTTGTGGCCGCACAATTCTTGTGCGGTCTACAATTCTCAGAGGCTCTGGACTTGGTCTTTTTGCACACTCTCTGATCTTCAACTTCTAGCTCATCTTTGCGGCCGCACAATTCATGTGCGGTCCGCAATTTGCAGAATTCTCTGCTAAAGTATTCTTCTTGTCTTGCGGCTGCAGATGGTATTCTGCGGTCCACAATTTCTTCTTCAGCCGCAGAATATCATCTGCGGACCACACTTTTATGTTTCTGTGCCTTTCACTGCCTTGTGCTTTGAAAACTCCTTTATGAGTAGGATTTCATCTTGGGAGCTCAACTTCCATCATTCCTGTAATTTCACACAGTTTGATCAGTTTCAAGAATATAATTCCATGCTTTTAGACTAAAACGGAAGCTAGAAGGCGTTAATAAGCAGTCAAAATCCCCACTTTTTACCGCGCTCGATTTGTATGGCAACTGAGTATACTCTTTTGAGTCCGGTCCTTTCATCACTGGTGGTGTGCCCGGGATTTGGTCCATGCGGGCGTTTACCTCTCTCATTGTTACACCCCATATTTTCGTACGTAAGAGTACGTCATAAATCAATTGATTTAAGCTCAGAAATGAGATCATCTTTGAAAAGTTGATAAAGTATGTTAATCATGTTACCGTGGAGGTTACAAATATTTAAGATCACGAATGCCATGTACCAAGAAGGTTGGAAGGCTTAGAAGTTAAACGAATTGAAGAAAACAAGTTTCGTCGAAAGTCGACAAGTTGAGAATGTTATAACATGTACTTTTGGGGTGAGACTAGGGTGCTTAACATTATAAGGAGATTATGTTATGAGTTATTTTAGTCGTATGATATTCGTGTGTTATGTTTTGAAGTGAAATGAGTTATGGAACAAAAGTTGAAAAGGGTCATCACAAGTTATATTCCTAAATGTGCTGAAACTTAGGTCAAATATAGTTGTGCTTTTATCCCAATATACTTAGAATTATGGGGTGATCTACCCACCAAATTGAAGATCTACGATTCTTGTTTCTAACTCATTTAACCGTTCATTGATACAACATCGGAGTAGAGAGATATTTGTATTTTTGCGAGACTGCACAAGCAGCTCCCATGGGACCCACAAAGTCGGTATAAAACTCCAACTTGTATTTAAGTCAATTCTAAATCGTTTTAACTCATTTTTCTCGTCCAAAACATTTCGTAAACCCTACTAAATGCTCTCCAAGGGCTCCTCCATGATTCTAAGGTGAAAACCTAAGATAAAAACTTGAATCCAATGCTAGAAATCCCGTGGTGCTTTCTAGATCGTAGTTCTTTGTCTTGTGGCTGTTTTGGATGGTTCTTCAAAGTGAAGTAACCTCAGGTTTCATGTTGTTCTTTTTGATTAAGGTAATAATAAGTACCTCCTTCATATATATTAGATTCAAGTAGAACTATAAGTGTTTACACACCAACTTGAACACCAAAAGTTGATTCAAGAAGAGAATACAACACCTATAGTGTTGTGATGTCATTGAAGATAATTGTGGGCTGTGTTTGGCTGAAATTTAAGTTGTTGCTACAGTCTAAGGTGTGTATAAATGCCTACTATTTGTGCCTAAGCTTGCTTTTATATTGGTTAAGTTTTTATGATGATAAACTATAAGATAATACTTGGATTAACTTGAGTTGTTGTTGTTATTCTTGATGGATTGATTTGAAGATTGCTCTTATGAACTTTAAGTGGCTGCAAATTATAGAAAGTAAGTTGGCTATGATATTTTTAATATGATTATGTTGGTTTACATGTTAATCTTGTTGAGGAAATTGGTAACTTGAAAAGGAAATGTCTATAAAGCATTTGGGAGTTGTCGACAATGATATTATCTTGTGTTGGTTCGGGTAACTTTAAAATTGATTACAAGGTCTGAAATCCTTTAAGAGGTATTGGTTGTTATACTTAATATATTACTAAGTTCAAGAATGAATGATAATGGGGTTGAAGGGTACTAAATGGATTCAATCCGAGCTTGTCGCTCGTCGTGATATGTTGATGACTTGTTAATGAAATTGTTATACCCTATTATTGATGTTCTTCTTATTATATTGCTCTAGTTGTTGTTGTTGGTATATGGTATTGTAGGAGGCCCTTGTTACAGGGGAGATGCTGCCCAACTTTACATAAACGAGCTACTAGCTTAAGTTACGAACTTAGCCTTTACTCAGCACTGATTTTGAATCTCCTTATGCTATGGTAGACTGAGTTGCATTGTTTGAAGATTTATTTAGAAGCTATTAAGGACTCAGCGAGGTTTAGGTATGTTAAGGCTAAACATTTCCTTCATTTTGGCTTGATCCCGTAACTACATGTGTTTGATAACGAGATATAAAGAGAAGTTCATATTCCTTGATTTATGTACATTGTCCTAGTCTAATAAATTACATCATTCTCCCTTATCGGGACTTTATATTCAGTTTAGTATTGTCTTCTTTCATCCAAGAGAGCAGAGAGTCTATATATATAGTATTACAGTATTTTCACCAGCATCGAGCTATAATCGGTGGGAAGGACCCTATTGGGCAACCTCTGATCAAATGGTAAGTTATATACCGAGCCTACTAGGCCCAAGCGCCTATGAGTGAGCCCAGAATGGCCGAGACATAGAGCCTAGTATGGCCGAGCACATATGAGCGAGCCTACTATATTGAGAGAGTTGTGTCTATATCACCAGGTAAGCATATCTTCAGATCATCTTTGACTCCTAGTTACTTTCAGTTATTTTATTATCAGTTCAGTTTCAGCTTTCAGTTATTCTGTTGCCTTACATACTCGGTACATTATTTCGTATTGACGTCCCCTTTGTTGGGGACACTGCATTTCTTGCCTGCAGGTCCTGATAGTTAGCTAGATAGACCTTCCCAGTATACTGAGTCAAATATCAGCTTGGTTGGTAAGTTCCACTTCCTCGGAGTTACCAGGTCTAAACCTTGGAGTCAATTTTCTTATACAGGTTTGATGGGTAGGTCGAGGCCCTGTCCCGACCATAATACAGTTTTGTTATCTCTAGAGGCTCGTAGACGAGTCATGTATATTTTGTATTTTTTTATTGTGGCCTTGCTAGCCCTGTGTGCATGTTTAGTTTGGTATTGTTGGTTGTAGACGTCCGTGGCGGCCTAGCCGGCCTGTACTAGTTATGTATGTGAGCTTTTCAGTATGTTTACCCCTCAAATGAGAGAGTTGTTATTTTTAGATTATACAGAATATGGCCTCATCAGCCTTGATTGGTATTGTCAGTTTGAAGGTAGGCCTCATCCGCGTAAGTTGAGGGTTACCCCTACAAAGTTCACAGTTACTGAGTGGTACGTTCGGGGCAAGTATGACACCGGGTGCCGGCCATGCCTCCCTAGGTTTGGGGTATAACAAACTTGGTATCAGAGCAGTTCTATCCTAGGGAGTCTACAAGCCATGTCTAGTAGAGCCTTGTTTATAGATGTGTTTTGCACCACATTATATAAACAGGAAGCTACAAGGCATTTAGGAGTCTGTTACCCTTCTTTCAAATCCAAATCGTGCTATAGAATTGAGTCATAAGAGTTTGAGACAAGACTTGTGTTTGCTAATTATAGATATGCTTGCAATTAGAAAATTTATAGCTAGCCAGAGGGCTAATACAACAACAGGTAAGGGCACTAATAGAGAGAGAGTTATTGACGACGTGGCCCTATTAGATCGTGCATACTAGATGGTTCACTAGAATAGTACAGTCGGATATGAATACTAGAATGTTCAGAAAGTTGAGAAGATATGCACTGGCATTCTAGAAGGGATAACTATTTACCTTAGTATGGCTCATGTCCCTAGTAAAGAGAGAATGTCAGGCAACCCGATAAGCAAGTGAGATGGAGCAAGGGAGCTAAAAGTGAAAGAATATTTTGTTGAAATTTTCAGAATAAGGTAATAGACATATATATTAGTAAGAAAATAAGAAGAGAGTAAATAAAGTATTACGAGTAAGATGTGATAAAAGACTGATAACGGCAAATCATAATATGATAGGATAACAAAGTCTATAGTCAAGTAAAGGAAAAGACAAGAGGTGACAGGTCTTGAGACTATAAAGGAGTATATGCCATAAAGTTATATCTTTATTTTGAGAAATGAGTTGGCGACTCCAACGTAATTACCAGAAGGTTAAGTTAGATCCCCCCGAGTAATAGAAATCAGCATATGCTAGTAAACGCGATAAATCGAACATGAATTAGGGACCAAGGATTTGATAATAGTCGACATCGTAAGAATTTTAGAGATCCTGTTCTGACAATAATAGAATGGACAACAGAAGAATAACCTTTAAAGGTCATTTAGGAAGGCGCTTCCCTAAGACAAGCACTGTGAACATGGTTAAGCTTAAGGGGCTAAGTGTGCCAGTTACACTAGGTGTCACCCTTGTGCATAAGAAATTCAGTTATCCTTGGTACAAAAAGGTTACCGCACAAAGAGTAAGAGTCAGTAAAGACGTGAAAAGACGTTGAAGATGAAGAGGTAAAATACTTTTAGGTAAATCTTCATATCATTAAATGTTAGTACTCCCCTAAAAGGGGAGGATAGTGTGATATGATATTAAGTCAGAGTGGTTCAGGTAACTATGGAATAGTTAAGGAAGAATGCGGTAAAAAGGAGAAAGGAATGAGATTGCATTTATTCAGATCGTACACATTTGTTACGACTCCAGAACATTATGCAAGCACAATGTCGGGGAGAGGCAGTAAGGGTTCCTAGCCAGGATGTTATTGATAAATAAGTGTGAATGAACCCTTGATACATAAGGAGCGAGGGCGAGGGGTAAGTTAAGACAAAAGACAGAACCCAAGAGAAGTTACGCAGAATATAAATATGAGCATGGACTGGCGAGTACTTAGTAGTTGATTCAGGAAGAGCCTAGTTATGGCTAGACAAGAGGTCTCAGATAAACCAGTAGATCATGCAAGATAAACGTAGTGAAACCCTGCACAGGAAATTCAGTCTTACATATATGACATCGTAATCCTTGAAAATTATTCAGATAGGAGTTAGGGTAGTTAAAGGTACCGTATAAATGTTATTGAAATAAAAGAGAGTGCCACTGAAGAGCAGTACAAATTTAAGTTCAGAAGAAACCCTACGATCACAAAGGCACGGAGGTAAGTAAGGGCGCGGAGATAAGTAACTAAGGATAATTATAGGCGATTAAGAACATCAAA
>AWOL01S0088647.1:2369-18726 GCA_000715115.1 Nicotiana otophora | reverse complement strand
CAACCTCAGGTTTGATCAGCATACGCTAAATGCATACTTGGGCTTCGAGGATATTGAGCCAAAGGAGTATCTGGAGAAGCGCACTGAAAGAGGAAGTCCGACCTTGCCTGGTTGAGATCTTAGCACCACCAGGGACACCACCACCATGGATTACTGCTAGGGTTCCCATTCAGTGGAGCACTTTGAGTTTTGAGGCAAAGGGGTGGCAGACATTTGTTTGTAGCAGATTGGATCCATGCCAGAACGAGACTCACCTTCCTATTCCTGGGCAATTATTGTGGCTTCCATTATGACCGAGTAATGGTGACCGGTTGGAGGGTGTGTACTGGTTATCGCAAGCTCAACAAAGTCACAAGGAAGGACCACTTTCCATTTTCTTTCTTAGATTAAATGCTCGATATATTGGCCGGTCGTGCTTTCTATTGCTTTCTTAATGGGTACTCGGGCTATAACCAAATTCTCATTGCTCCGTAAGATTAAGATAAAACAACCTTTACATGCCTATATGGTACTTTTGCTTTCAAGCGGATGCCGTTTGGTTTGTGCAATGCACCGACGACTTTTCAAAGGTGTATGATGGCTATTTTTACGGACATGGTGGATGACTACCTTGTAGTTTTTATGGATGAATTCTCGGTGGTTGGAGATTCTTTTGATGATTGTCTTAAAAATTTGAACAAAGTGTTATTTAGATGTGAAAAAATCAATTTGGTGCTTAATTGGGAGAAATACCATTTTATGGCCGAGGAAGGTATTGTCCTTGACCATAAAATCTCAAGGAATGGAATTGAAGTTGAAAAGGAAAAGATAAAGGTGATTTCTAAGCTTCCACCCCCAATTTCGGTGAAATGTGTGCGGAGTTTCTTAGGCCATGTGGGTTTTTACCGGCACTTCATCAAAGATTTCTCTAAGGTGGTAAACCCGTTATGCAAGCTTCTTGAGAATGATGCTAATCTTAATTTTAATTATGATTGCATGAGATCTTTTGAATTTTTAAAGCTCAAGTTGACAACTACTCCCATTATCACCGCTCCAAATTGGAGTGTGCCTTTTGAACTCATGTGTGATGCAAGTGATGTAGCGGTTGGGGCTGGTTTGGGGCAACACATCAACAAGATTTTCCATCTGGTCTACTATGCTAGTAAGACCATGAATAGTGCCCAAGTCAATTATACCGTTACAAAGAAAAGATCTCCTTGCTATTGTGTTTGTAATTGAGAAGTTCCGCCCGTACTTGATGGATGTAAAAGTTATTGTCCATACGGATCATGCGAAGCTTCATTAATTTATGAGAAAAAAGGACTCCAAAGCTCAGTTGATGAGATGGGTGCTCTTGTAACAAGAATTTGATATTGACATCCAAGATAGGAAAGGTAGTGAAAACCAAATGGCAGACCATTTTTCGTTTGGAGGAGGAGGGGAGGCCGCATGATGGCCTTAAAATCAATGACTCCNTTCTTTTTAGGCCATCTGTTATTAGAGTTCAATTATGTGTCCATGTGGGGTAGATCTGAACTGGGTAAACTTGATACATGCTCTAATGGGGTTGGGTTAGTATAATTTCATATTTTTACCATGTTGACATGCCTATTTGTGCAAGAAACTGAAAATTCTAAGTAGAAACAATAGGTTTGTTCGTAACTTTTTGAAATCTGCGGCCGCACCTGAAATTGTGCAGTCTGCAGATTAGGAAAATTGGAAACTCAGTGATGAAGGAATCAGTGGCCACAAGTTAAATTGCGCGGACCGCAGATTTTCCTTTGCGGCCGCAGATAGTCCATTTCTCTGTCATCAAAGACTCACCATTTTCAAGAGTTCAAAGTGCGGCCGCAAGTGAAAATTTGCGGACCCCACTTCTATTCTGCGACCATACACCAAATTTTTGTGGGCAGCAACCCCTATCTGCGGCCGCACATAAAAAAATATGCGGACCGCAAATCCCTTTCACCTGCAGACATATATTGCATGCATAACCACATTGTGTCNGTTATTGTCCATACGGATCATGCGAAGCTTCATTAATTTATGAGAAAAAAGGACTCCAAAGCTCAGTTGATGAGATGGGTGCTCTTGTAACAAGAATTTGATATTGACATCCAAGATAGGAAAGGTAGTGAAAACCAAATGGCAGACCATTTTTCGTTTGGAGGAGGAGGGGAGGCCGCATGATGGCCTTAAAATCAATGACTCCTTACTCGATGAGCAACTCTTGGAAATTTCAATGAAATAGGTGCCAAGGTTCGCGAACTTAGCAATTTTTCTTGTATGTGGAATCATTCCTGATGATTTATCTTCAAGCCAAAGGAAGAAGCTCAAAAGAGATTGTCAAGATTATTATTGGGATGAACCATACATTTTCCGAATTTGTACGAATGGGGTGATTAAGAGGTGTATACCGAAAGAAGAGCAAGGTGATATTCTTGGGGCTTGTCATTCTTCGCCATATGATGGTCATCATAGTGGAGCAAGAATGGCGGCCAAAGTGCTTAGTTGTGGTTTCTATTGGCCTACTATTTACAAAGCTGCTAGTGAGTTAGTGAAAAGATGTGATGAATGTCAACGGTCCGGTGGTATCTCAAAGAAAAATGAAATGTCTCTCACAACTATTTTGGAGATTGCTATTTTTGATGTGTGGGGCATTAACTTCATGGGCCCTTTTGTGAGTTCCTGTGGAAACACCGACATCTTGGTCGCGGTGGATTATGTGTCCAAATGGGGTTAAGGCCATTGCTTTACCCAATAATGAGGCGATAAGTGTAGTGGATTTTTTGAAGAATAATATTTTCACAAGGTTTGGTACTCCACATACAATTATAAGCGATGGGGGGGTCACATTTGTGCAACAAGTCTTTTGACACTTTACTTAGAAAGTATGGTGTTACTCATAAAGTCACGACTCCCTATCACCCACAAGCTAGTGGGCAAGTGTAGGTCTCCAACCGGGAGATAAAGAGTATCTTGTCCAAAAGGTGAATGCTAATCGGACGGGTTGGTCCAAGAAGCTTGATGATGCATTATGGGCTTATCGGACGGCTTACAAAATACCTATCATAATATCTTCATACCGGTTGGTGTTCGGAAAAGCTTGTCATATTCCGGTGGAACTAGAGCACAAGGAATGTGGGCTCTAAAGAAGTTGAATCTTGATTGGGATGTAGCCGCTAACTGAGGGTTGCACATTTAAATGAATTGGATGAGTTCTGGTACCATGCTTATGCGAGTTCATCCTTGTACAAAGAAAAGATGAAATATCTTCATGACAAATACATTTGGAACAAAGAGTTCAAGGTGGAAAATCTTGTATTGTTGTTCAACTCAAGGTTGCGGATGTTTCCCGGGAAACTAAAATCCAAGTGGAGTAGTCCTTTTGAAATTGTTGGTGTAACACCTTTTGGTCCATTAGACTTGAAGAACAAAAATAAGGAAGCGATTCAATGGCCACCGGGTGAAGCACTACTTGGGCAAGGTTGGAGATAGCCACGCGGTGGCGGTCATTCATTTCACCAGAGAGTATTTTGCGTTGTGCCGCGACTTTAAATCAGGCGTTTCTTGGGAGGCAACCCATGTTTGTTTTTTCTTTTGTAGTTAGGTGTTATTTATGTTCTAACTTGATTTAAAGTGTGCTACAAGGATGAGTGTGACTTACACGAAAGGTGGACCAAATATGGCTAAGTGTTCAAAAATTGTGCGGATCGAACTTTATTTGTGCGGACCGCACATTTCTATGTGCCATAGAAGAAGAGTATTGCGGCCGCACATTTCTCTTGTGGACCACATATTTGAAATGTCAAAAATACCAACTCTCTGAAGTTTAAGCTTGTCAGTGCGAAAGTCGATCTGTGACCGCACATGAAATTATGCGGACCGCAGATGGAGTTCTGAGATGAGGCCCCTAGGTGAAAGCGTGCGGACCACACATGAAAATATGTGGCCGCACTCACCTATTTTCCCTTCTAAAAATAGTTGGTATAAATAGAACAGTAGGGCTCATTGAACATTTTTCCCTCTCTGAACAAAACACTATTGCTCTGTTGAATTTTCTTGGATATTTTTCACTGTCCTCACACACAAACCACCTTGATTATCAACCCATTGCATTCGCTCTGTCTGGTACACTTCAATTTCATGTTAAAAGTTTTTGTGTTTGTTAAATTTTTGTTCTTTTTAGGCCATCTGTTATTAGAGTTCAATTATGTGTCCATGTGGGGTAGATCTGAACTGGGTAAACTTGATACATGCTCTAATGGGGTTGGGTTAGTATAATTTCATATTTTTANCGAGTTCATCCTTGTACAAAGAAAAGATGAAATATCTTCATGACAAATACATTTGGAACAAAGAGTTCAAGGTGGAAAATCTTGTATTGTTGTTCAACTCAAGGTTGCGGATGTTTCCCGGGAAACTAAAATCCAAGTGGAGTAGTCCTTTTGAAATTGTTGGTGTAACACCTTTTGGTCCATTAGACTTGAAGAACAAAAATAAGGAAGCGATTCAATGGCCACCGGGTGNGGCCACAAGTTAAATTGCGCGGACCGCAGATTTTCCTTTGCGGCCGCAGATAGTCCATTTCTCTGTCATCAAAGACTCACCATTTTCAAGAGTTCAAAGTGCGGCCGCAAGTGAAAATTTGCGGACCCCACTTCTATTCTGCGACCATACACCAAATTTTTGTGGGCAGCAACCCCTATCTGCGGCCGCACATAAAAAAATATGCGGACCGCAAATCCCTTTCACCTGCAGACATATATTGCATGCATAACCACATTGTGTCCAATTGTCCCTCTTTTACCTACAACAGTCCTGGATGTGTTGAACAATGAATTGCAACTAACAATCTTCTTTGCTTTTATATAGACAATGGTTCGATCAAGAGGCCGAGGCGACACTTCAAAGGGAAGAGGTGAATCTTATCGGTGTCGAGGTAGAGGTACCTAGCCCCTTAGCCAACCTAAGACAATCAGAAAGAAAACCATAGCCGGCAGAGGGAGAGGTGCAGACCTCTCCGAGTCTAGCTCCTATATCCCATTTAGGGAGGTGTCAGAGGGCAACTCAGCCTCCTTTCAGGAGGAGTAGACGGTCACACAGTCGAGGCCGCAAAGGAGATACCAGCTCAGGGATGAGCCTTCTTTATCTCACACCACCTCCGAGGGGTCGGAGAGTGCTAGCCATGCTTCTGAGCCATCAGCTACACCAGTCCTAGAGGCACAGCCTACACATGAGATCCCTGATAATGGTAGAGGGGGAGATTCTATAGCTATAGGTCTGAAGAGATCAAAGAAGAAGGAGGTCTGGGAGGATCGACTTGTCATCTTGGCCGCCTTCACTAGTTTTCGTATGTTGTGTCCAGTGAGGTTGTTGACTCCTGAGCGCCAATTCTTATTAAAAGATTTGGATATATACATCCCAGCAATATTGAGACACTTCAGGGCACGAAATGGTGGATGTGGTTCATCGAGAGAGTGAAGGATGCCAAAGAATACCTCGTTAGAGAGTTCTATGCCAATGTAGCTCATATAAAGAAAGGGACGAAGGTGACCAGAGTGCGCAACCTCAGGTTTGATCAGCATACGCTAAATGCATACTTGGGCTTCGAGGATATTGAGCTAAAGGAGTATCTGGAGAAGCGCACTGAAAGAGGAAGTCCGACCTTGCCTGGTTGAGATCTTAGCACCACCAGGGCCACCACCACCATGGATTACTGCTAGGGTTCCCATTCAGTGGAGCACTTTGAGTTTTGAGGCAAAGGAGTGGCAGACATTTGTTTGTAGCAGATTGGATCCATGCCAGAACGAGACTCACCTTCCTATTCCTGGGGCAATTATTGTGGCTTCCATTATGACCGAGTACCCAATCAATGTGGGTGTTGTGATGCCGATCAACATTTCAGTGATTGCACGGCAGAATAGCTCGGCCTACCCTTATCCCAACACTATCACAAAGTACCTTACTGATGCAAAGGTAGAGCAGAGATATTTTGAAACTAAGGTGAAGCCGAAGAAGCCATTCGACTGGTATTCACTGATGGATGCGAGTAACCCAAAGAAGAAAGTCCAGCCTTCTCCCACCACATGCCAGTTTGATGAGCCAACAGTGGTAGCTTCTGAGATAGCTGATCTTCCATCCACCTCTGCTGAGCCTTCTACTAGTGTCGTTGCTATGCCTCTACCATCATCCTCAGCTTCTACTACAGCCCCTAGAGTAGCTCTAAAGCTAGTGCCCGTGCCCACAGTTCCACTATCTGCTCTGTGAGTCTCCCAGACATTGGCAAGTCTCAACAACTAGATGCAGACAACTACTTCTAAGTTGTCTGACTTATCTAGTACCGTTGCAGCACAGTCCACTTCTCAGACACCACATGCTCCTTCTGACATTGATGAGATGCTGAAGAAGATTTTGGAGAACCAAAAGACGATCATGGACACTTTGGTACATCACGAGTCAGTTATTGAGGAGCTGGGAAAGGAAATAAAGAAGATGAGTCCTGGGTAAGCAAGAAATTAGTGGACAAGATCCGGAGGGAGGTGACTAGACTTGCTACAGCTGGAGACCTTCCTTTTGATATGCTTCTTGACTCGCACCAGTCCGCCCCAGATCCTTCAGCACCATCTGATGATGATAGGATTCAATTGAATGGTCTAGAACTTGCTCCTAATGTGTTTTAAGACAAAATTATAAATTTTTCTTGGTTTGAGAAGTGATTGTAGGCTTTCCTTGACCTGTTTGAGCTTTTTATTGCCAACCTATATCGGTATCCCTAATCAATCTGAGCCTCTAGCCTTTCTCATTTGATAACTATGATATAGGCCTTTACCCGTTTTTTCGTGATCCTCTCTTGGCACCCGAACTTTCCTTAACACTTTTGTGAAATAAGTGATTTAAAACATAAGTTCAGGGGAGAGATGAGGAATTTGAAAAAGGTATCAAGGCACAAAAAGAGAAAAGAAATGATGTCTATGAAAAGAGAAGGCAAGAAAAGAAAAATGCAAAAAAGTGAATATGTGTGAGGGTTGATGGGTTCAAAAAGAGGTAATGATCCCTAACACGAGAAATCAAAGAGGGAGAAAAAGAATGAAGTGAACAAGAAGGAGTGATTTCAAGTCTCTCTATGTTCAATGAAAAGAAAATGCCTCTAAGAATTGATAATTGAGAGTCAAGAAATAAAAATGTAGAGTGCTTAAGGAAAAGTGTAACCACTTACCCATATGGTATCCTACCCTAATCCAAAAGCCTTCATTACAATCCGAAAGAAATTCTACTTGATTTCAAATCGAGTGAGCTTATATTAGTGGTGATCTACATGAGAAGCAATCCTATGGTACTTGAAGCCGTACTTATGACATTCTTTTGTGAGAGAAGAGTGAATCTTTCATGAATTTTAAGATTGAGTTCTAACTTTTTAAGTGAGCTTGACAAATGAAAAGTAGACAAGGAAGAGATTGGAATCCACCATGACCCACATGATAGAACAAGAATCCTTGATGAGTAAAGTCAATTCTTGAAGCTCAAATGTCACATTAGAACTATATGTGCATGAATATTTGACTTGTCACCTTGTTGATAATGCATGAGTTGTGTGGATAATTGTTGGTCCCAACTGATGTGTGAATGGCTCACCATTGACTCGCTGAAATGACCTTTAACTCTAAGGAGGTAGGAACCAATTTATTTGCTTGAGGACAAGCAAAGACTTAAGTTTGGGGGAGTTGATATGTGTGGATTTTGACCACTTATTAGCACCTTTTTGCCTTTTATTTTAGTCCGAAAATATTGATTTATGTTACCAAAACTAATGAAAGTGTGCAAATTGTAGGAATGTTAGATGTTTGGGCTCCCATGATAAAATTCGACTCAAAAAGGAGCGTTCACAAGGCAAGAAGGGGTGCCAGACGTAAGAAGTGCGGTCCGCAGAAAAAAGTGCGGACCGCAGAACAAGTGAAGATGCCCAGCAGATTTTAAGCCAATGTGCCCACCGCACATGAATTGTGCGGCCTCAGAACAAGGTTTGCGCTGACAAAAGTTCAAATGTTCAGAGAGCGTGCAGATGGCCAAGACTTGAAGTCGTGTCTGAAGTGCGGACCGCACAAGAATTGTGCGGATGCAGAAGATGCACTGCAGTCGCAGACCAAATAGTGCGCCTGCAGAATCCAAGTCCTTGCAAGCTGAAGCAATCTGCGGACCGCACATTGAATTGTGCGGCCACGGAATCTCCCGAGGGGCATTTTTATTAGCGAATTTTGGGGCACTATAATAAGATGGGAATCACATTTTTAGGTTAAGTTTCGAAGTTTGAGCTACTGTAGCGGTTGTATTTTGCTATTTTAGGAAGTTTATGACTATTTTAGGATTTAAACATCATATTTTATCATTTTAATCTTTGATTATGAGTTTAATTAGTATTTCTTCTTTGTTTTCTTCATTTCTCACTATGAGTAGCTAGATTCTTACTAGGGCTGTGACCCAACCTTAGTGTGTAAACCTTATAGGCATTTAAATTAATGCTTGTTTATGATTGAGTGTTGATTATTTAGCTTAGTTTATGCTTTAATTTTAGAATTAATGGTTGCAAATATTGATTCATACCTTTTTGACTTGGTTTTTGCTTGAGAAAGAGAGACCTAGTCTAGAAAAACTTGGCTAACAAGAAATTGGGCTAATTAAGAGTTTGATTAGCCTAATTAAAGTGTTTGAACTAGAGATAGTGAGCACCCGACTTGAGCTCATATCAACTATTTAGCTTGATGCCCATTTGTGCTTGAGAAAGCTAAATTGGGCAAAATCACTCTATGACCGAGAGATATTGAGTGAGTAACTCAGAGTTGAGAGCTATAATACACACCGGTCAATAAAATAAATACTAACGTATTTAACCCACTAGGCGAACACCAGGTTAAGGTCAAATCCCTAGGCTTTTTAACTATTTGAAAAAACACCAAAAACAATCATTCTTTTTCTAGTTTCTTCTCTTAACTTAGAATTGTTAGAGTAAAATTAGAATTAGAAATCAAAATCTTTGTTTGGAAGTGCAATCTAGTTGTTCCATTTGCTTTCGTCAAGTGTATACCCTCAACACCTATATTAAACTCCATGTGGAAAATAAAAATCGACCACGATTCTTATTGGGTACTATTCTTCCAACGACCGTTTTCACTCACTATTGAGTGCGGATTGGACGTGGATCAGTGTCCAGGAAGCCATTACACCTTATAAAAATAACTTAAAAGAAATAAAAACTTGGTTGTATGATGAGCCTATCCGGAAGCAGTAATATGAACAATATTAAGAAAAAAAGAACGCGGGTATTTTTATAATATGAGAGCAAATTATAACCTTTGTGTACAGATGATTTTTCGTGCCCTATAATAGATACTAATTCTCCTATTTATAGCTCTATTTAGGGCGACAAGATCCCCAAATCAAGCTCCTATTGAATGAGAATAAAACTGCCAAAACTCCTACTGAATGAGAATAAAACTACTATTAATGATTGCATAATAGTTGGCTATTAATACATAAATTTTTTGTAACGACTGTTCATTGAATGTTGGTTTTCTCAACCGATGTCTTCCCTTCAAATCTTTGTTATCGGTTTCCATGCCTTCGGAATTTACACAACACCGAGTTCAGGTTTGTATACGATGTCAACTATTTCCTGACTCATACATTACCTGTCTCCAGTTACACGTATCACCTCATAATTCATCCACATGTTGCTAATTAATTTTACCCCATACACTAATACCCTGCACTCATATATTGGACATTCAGATCGTGGATATAATATGGACTTTTAACCTAACTCATCAAAAGTTAGCTTATAAGGTGAAAAATACATAAAATTATATAAAAAAAAACAACAACTCATTCCTTGAAACTGCTGTACGACGGGTAACAGTTCTTTATAGAATTTTCTCTTCAACCTTACCAATGGACGAAAAATCACATAATTTCAATAAAAACAAAATGTCGAACTCGTAACATTTTCCTATGTATAAAATTTGTAGACACTACTACCGGAATAAAATTAATGATGATTATTTAGAATGATAATGTGTAAACGAATAAAATACCGTTTACTTTTACAAAATTATTACTACTACGACGTAAAAACTGTTTTGCCTGTTTGCTTTTCATGAGATATGAATACACTTATGACTTTTCATGTGAAGTAGAAAACAGTAGATAAAGAGGGGAAAAATGGAGTGAATGCATATATACACATACTAACGGTAGTGGTTGTAGGAGAGACACAAAATCATTAACACTTGGAATAGACTATAAGAAGAAGAGTCAAAAACAGTAATAAATGTTGCAGTTGGTATATTAGAGTAGAGGATGTGGTCCCTATAATTGTTTGTTTGCTTCCAATAAAACAAGATTTTCAAGTAAAATATTCGTACCCTATATTGAAAATTGAAATGAAAATAAAAAAGAACCTCTAATATTTTGGATTCTAAGGTTGCACGCAAATTCGGAGTCAGAATTTTAAATTTATGAGTTCTAAATTTTAGACCAACATTCACATTATAGGTCTTAAAGTTAGTATTTGTACATATTTAATGAATATATTAATACAATACATTATTTGAGCAAAAGTTATTAGACTCGACCTAACTCATATCGAATTTCAAGCTTCGCCCCTGATTGCACGACCGACGCAGTTAAAGGACTGTCTAGAAATAGCATATCACTATTACTTTTTAGTGTCAATTTGCCTTAGGATTTTGGGAATCCTATATGGTGTCTCCATCTATGTCATTTGAGCACATTTTGCTAAAAAACATAATAAGATACAAACATTTTTCATTAAGAGCAACAATGTCAAGAACAATGGCATCTTATGGGATGTATCTATTATCATTTTGTTTTCACATTTGCTATACACAAAAACGGTAAATACTTTTTATACTATCATAACATTTTTTAACATAGATTGGTTAACAGGAGAAATAATAAGTAGCTTGTTACAGCCTGTAATGTTGCAGTGTAAACATTTGTAATTTAAAAAACTTTAGGTACGGATTGGTAAAGAAAATGTCCGCATCTAAGTAATTTATCACTTTTCGTTAGGGGTGTTCATGGTTCGGTTTGGGTCGGTTTTTCCCTAAAAAAGAAACCAAACCAAGTAAGTCGGTTTTCCAAATATTGGAACCAAACCAAACCAATTAAATCGTTTTTTTATCGTTTCGGTTTTTGCCGGTTTTTCGGTTTTATCGGTTATTTATTGATTTTTTCTTAAATATGATACATACACTACCTAACGCATATTACGGCGACTATATTTTTAACGTAACACTATCAAATTAATTGCTCTTTGAGAAATCTATCATTTACCAAGATATATTGATGATAATTGACTCAAATAGTGATGAATAATTTAAGTACTCAATTAAAAATTAATTATTTTTAACATAAAATAAATTCTTGTACTTAGCAAAAGCAACTACCAATCAAACTAGAAGGCAAAGAATTAGATTATTATAATATCAAAGAACTAGACTAAAAATATAAATGACTAATATGTATCGTAAAATTTTAGAAACTTTATATAAATATATACATATATATAGGTATAATAATAAATTTATATAGCTACTTTTATAGTCGGTTTGGTTTGGTTTTTTCGGTTATTTTTTTATTTAAACCAAAACCAAATCGAATTTGATCGGTTTTTAAAATTTAAAACCAAAACCAAACCAAACCTAAAAAGTATCAGTTTTTTTAGTCGATTTGGTTCGATTTTTCAGATTTTTATGAACACCCCTACTTCTCGTCTTGAGTTATTCTGTCAAATCTTAAATCCATCTTGTGTTAGTCTCCTTCATGGAAAAAAAATTGCCTCACTATTGTTTGCGCAAAATATGTAAATGCATAAATTATACTAATACTTGTGTCGAGTGTGCGAGTAAAGTCTCACATTGATAACTCATAAATTGGGAGTCCACATATAAGGTATATGAATCTCTTAATGGTGATGAGGAGCCTTTTCGGAAACCCGAGCGGGCTTTGGCCCAAAGTATATAATACACGTCACGTTAAAGAGTATTTACGGACTGGTTGATCCCAACAATTGGTATTTCAGCCCTGGTTCGGCGGATGAGTATGGATATGGCCGAGTGATGGTGCGAGGCTCGGTTTGTTTACCCTTACGAGCTGGGAGATGCACACACAAGAAGAAATTAGTTGCGCACTTCGGTTGTCATAATATTCTAGCAATGTATGTAGTACACAACGAATCTCGAAAATTAACCCGTAGATAATGAGTAATAGGCCATATGAAACTTAGTTCGAGGGAAGACTCGTGCATCATGGTAATGGGCCGCATGGTGAAAATCTACCTACAAGGTGAAAGGTTTTATGGACCGTTTTAGCCCAACAATTTATTTTTAACAAAAATTTAATCATTTAAATTTTCGTGAATAAGTATTCATGCGTCAGTTCATCACTTAATCATGATAAATTAGGATAGTTTTACTCAAATCATAAGCATTTATTGGGGATGAATGCTTAATTAACAACAACAACAACAATAACAACTCAGTAAAATTTCACTAATGGGGTCTGGGGAGGGTAGTGTATATGCAGATCTTACCCCTACCCTGAAGGAGTAGAGAGGCTATTTTCGAAAGACCCTCGGCTCAAAAAAACAAAAAGACAAAAGGACAAAAAAGAGACAATATTAGTATCATAACAGCAATCATAGGAAAAATAGGAATACTATGAAATCCAGAAGAAAGATGCAAAGCAAAGATAGACAATATTAGTATTACCACAACAATCATAAGAAAAATAGGAACACCATGAAATCTAGAAAAAAGATGCAAAGCAAAAGCGATAGCTAGTAAATAGGACATGCAATGAAAAACGAAATAGTAAGCCACAACATTCCCACTAGCTATCTTAGACAAAAACCCTACATGGCTAGTCTCATTATGGTACGAAGTAAGGCACGACTCAACTACCTCCTAATCTACAACCCTAATACTCGACATCCACATCTTCCTATCAAGTGTCATGTCCTCGGAAATCTGGAGTCTCGCCATATCCTGCCTGATCACTTCTCCCCAATACTTCTTAGGCCGCCTTCTACCTCTTCTCGTGCCCTCCGCAACCAGCTGCTCACACCTCCGTACTGGAGCATCTGAGTTTCTCCTCTGAACATGTCCGAACCATCTAAGCCTCGCTTCCCGCATCTTGTCATCAATGGGAGCCACATGCATCTTCTCCCGAATATCATCATTCCTATTCTTATCTATCCTAGTGTGCCCGCACCTCCACCGCAATATTAGAGTCATATCAACCACATTAGTGTGCAGTGATATTCCTGTACCGTATAACAAACAATCAGAAGAATACGTACCAGAAAAACTTTTAGATATTCCTACTAACCGACATTAATCTGCACAAAAACCATTTATATGTATTTCTTAACGATAAAATATTGAGGAAGCCATGCAATAATATGTGAATTTATATGAAAAAGAATTTTCTTTAGGAAAGATTGATTAGATACTCAATAATTTTATATTGCTGGTTGGTAGAGGAATATCAATTCATTGTTTATTTGGACTATCTTTTTTGTCCCCTCCTTTTATTGAAGATTTTAAGTTATGAAAATTAATGTTTATATTAATTTTTTTTTCTCTCAGGGGATAAATCTTTTTAAACAATATTTTAACAGGATCGAAAAATTGATGAACCAGAAAAATTGCAAGCACCAGTTATTACCGGAGTCAAACAACGAGTGGCTAGGAAAAAGACAACTTTTTAAGGAAAAATTACTCTAAGAAACAATAACCGATACATTTTTTTTATATATATATTAATGTATAATATATAAAAATATATATATTTTAAATATAACCAATGTCTATTTTTTATATATTAGCTAGTGCATGTAATTAGTTTTTGGTCTGCCGATCAAATATGTAACTTGCCCAAGTTTTTCCGCCTAATTTTGAAGAACGAAACAAGAAAAGGAATCTTGAGAAATACTTATTTAAAGCGCAGTCTGAAATTTTTTCTTTTTCTGGAACACAGTTTCTGAATTCTGACTCAATGTTTTCAACATTTACAGACACATACTTTTGTCTTCATGTCTGACACACAATAATAAAAAATGAGAACAGGTAATTAGAATAATTGTACACTAAACAATAATATAAACACTATTAATTTTTATTTTTAAATGTGAATACAAGATATTGTTAAAATGTGAATACAAGATATTGTCATAAAGGAATTCATGGGAGTAGTAGTGGTTGAGCCAAAACAGTATATAGTTGTGTAAGGTAACATAAGTCAACATCATTTTGCTTAATACAAGCAAACAAAATCTCATTTCTTCCTCATTTGATGCTCCTTTTGTCTCTCACTCTTTGTTTTTTCTCTCTTTTTTTCATCTCCAAAGAATTCCAAGAACTCAACTTTGGCTCCTAAATTTTCAGTTACCAGTGAGATTTAATCCAAGAACTTTCAAGGGGTTAATGTTAATGTCCTTTTAAGAAACTTTCTTGAATTTTTAGAAGGAAGAATGAACACATTTGAGAAGAATGGTTTTGTTTGTTCTAATCACACTTGAGTAAGTATTGGATGAATTGCAGTTCTGTTTTTTTAGTGGTGTACGGTCCAACTTGCGTGCAAGTCGACTGGTTAATTAGGATACTGGTTATCTCCAATGGTTTTGTTTCATGTTTATGAAGAAGTTTAGAAGCTTTGTTTCAGCTTCAAAAGCTAAATGGTTTCTTTATTTTATTTCCAATTTTCAGGCTATTGAAAACTGATAATTAAGCAAAGTTCATTTGATATGGAGAAGAAGAGATCATCAATAAATCAACAACAGACAGAGAAAAGTCAGCTTAATTGTATGTGGGGATTGATCAGCAGCCTTTATATTGGTCAAAATCATAGGAAACAGAAGCTGCTTTCAAATGGGAAAACTGCAGCTAAACATGTTATAGGTAAGTGTGGTAACAATTCTTCAATTTCCTAATTCCATTGCTCATTCTTTTCTATCACCAGCTGAGAATGCAGGAATCACGGGTTCGAGCAGTGTAAAGTGTAAACAGCCTCTTGCAGAAATGCAGGGTAACACTGTACAATAGACTCTTGAAGTCCTGCTCTTCCCCGGACCCCGCACGGCGCGCATAGTGGGAGCTTAGTGCACCGGGCTTCCATTTTTCAGTGTAGCTTAACATCTTATAGCATGTTAGTTACCATTTTTATCGGCTTACTATGTAATGTCTATCATATAGATTTACTTGTAATTACATTATAAGTGATCTGATTGTGTAAGTACCTTTTACATCGTCTTAAACTTTTCTTAGTGTGATGTGGTCTGTATTATTATGTTAGGATTAGATGTCAACAGTGATATTAATCAATCTTGGAGGTTCTGATCTTTTCTTTTACCCTTCTGCAGGCAAGAATCCAAGAAAGCTTGATGCTTTAACTTACTTCAGTGACCAAATTTATGGCTTTGAGGTAAGTCTCTAGCATAGAATAAGTCACTTTCTAGACTCAGCTCTTATGTCAAAGTTTCTTTGGATACCATTTGGCTATATTGCTCGGACTCTCCGAAATGTCGTCGGGTGCGTGTCAGATCTCCAAAAGTAGCGTATTTTTGGAGGATCCGACATAGGTACGGTAGTATTTTGGAGAGCCTGCGCAACATAACCATTTGGAGAATAGACTCTAGTACATCCTTTTTCTAACTGTCATAGAACATGTGGTGATAGAACTTAGGCAGTTCTATTAGTAATGTTCCTGCAAAAAAATGTAACTTTGGAGTATAGTTTTTGTTTTTTGCAATGATAGGGTTAGGAATTATTCTGATTGGCATCTCCATAGAATTTTATACCTCAAATTCTGAACAGTACGAAGGGGAGCCTTGGCGTAACTGGTAAACTTGTTACCATATGACCAGGAGGTCACGGATTCAAGCCGTGGAAACAGTCTCTTGTAGAAATGCAGGGTAAGGCTGGTCCGGCCCTTCCCCAAACCCCGCGTATAGCGGGAGCTTAGCGTCTCGGGCTGCCCTTTAAATTCTGAACAGTATATTATCCTAAATTCAGAAAAGATTGCAACTTTTGAGTAAGAGTGATAATTGCAGAGTTGTTTGCCTCAGGATCGAGCTGAAATGGAAGCTTTAGGAGTTCGCACGGGTGATAAAAGGATAAAGAATTTCATTCAAGAAGAAATTTCCGGTAGCATGCAAAAGAACACTCAAATCATAGCTAGAAATGAGCAACATAAAGAAGTAGATTATGGACTATTTGATCATATGATAAGTAAATACAAGCCATCATCAAAGAAGACCCGTACGAATCAATCACCTTTATACGATTGGAAGGATACTGAG
>AWOL01S0088633.1:0-10179 GCA_000715115.1 Nicotiana otophora | reverse complement strand
TGCTTCAACTGTTGTGAAGCCACTGAGCTTCGTTCATTTAGTCCTTGAGTGAAAGCTTGAACGACCCAATCATCGGCGACCGGTGGTAGATCCATTCATTCCATTTGGAACCAAGACACAAACTCTCNTCTGAGCATCTCGTTATCTTTCTGCTTTACCTTGAAAAGGTCTGACTTCCTAGTCTCGACCTTTATGGCCCTGACATGTGCTTTTACAAAAGTATCTGCAAGCATGGCAAAAGAATCGATAGAGTTAGGTGGTAAATTATGGTACCATATCATTTCTCCCTTTGACAGGGTTTCCCCGAATTTCTTTAGTAGCACGGATTCGATTTTGTCGTCCTCTAGATCATTCTCTTTAATCTCACACGTGTAAGAGGTGGCTCGTTAGGGTCGGTCGTTCCATTATACTAAGGAATCTCGGGCATGCGGAACTTCTTGGGGATCAGTTTGGGAGCCATGCTCGGGGGGGGAGGGCTTTTGTACAAACTTTTTGGAATCCAAACCCTTCAAATATTGGTGGTACACCCGGGAGCTGATCAACCGTGGAGTTATAAGTTTCCACCTTCTTGTCGTTTGCTTTGATCTTCTTTTCCACTAACTCTATCTGTTTTTTCAGTTCCTCGAGCATTTTTATAATTTTGGAGTTAGTCCCTGATTCTTGTTCATTTGATCTTACCACAACTGGCCCCGTTCTATGGGTGACTTCTTGGGGTGGACCGGGCTCAGCCCTGCTCGGTGCTTGGTTTTGGCTCTGCAACTTAACTATCACCACATGTTGAGCTTGCAGCATTTTGAAGATCATTCGTAGGCTGATCCCGTCTTCTCCGATATTTTGGGTATTTCGAGCTGCAAATCAGGTTCCACCATGGACGCTGTTTTCGGGACCAGTATGCTAGTTCGTGTCGATGGCCACATGTGAATTAACGTCAATAGGATCCATGACCTGAGTCCCAATAGGTTCAGCGGGTGGCCTTACATCACCAGGCGTCACGTTGTTATTCTCACCTTGATGGCCAGATCCATTGTCGATATGCAAGGGCAGTAATTGAGAGTTCGTCATCTTTAGCCTGAAATCAAAGATACTTCAAATAGCAAGTGTAAAATTGTGTGTTTTATAGAGATTTGTATCAAATAACCAATATTATCCTTAGCCCCAGGGTGGGCGACAAACTGTTTACCCGAAAAATGGATAATAATTGAATTTATGCGCGGCTCTAAGGATACGTGATATAACTTGGCACAAATTGAGAAAATATATATTAGTATTGAAATTAACTGTAAAAAAAATAAATGCAAACCAAATAAATCAATTAGCCTTGGCCCTCAAGTTCGATCACCCTCGAACCAAGTGAAGATTCCGCTAATATATGAACAGAGTAACAAAATAATGAAGTTGAAAGAAGGATGTGTATTGCTTTGTATTGCATAAATGATCTCTCTCTACGAATGATCAGACCTCCTTTATATAGTAGGGAAGTCCTACTCTTAATATAATTTTAAATACAGTAAGGAATCCCATGATAGATTAATTAATTGGCCTCTCCTTGATATGCACTAGGATTTCCGCCGAAATTCTCGCCTAATTACGGATATTTAGGCTTTCTGTTTTTTGGCTCGATAAGCTTTCCTCAATCAAGGCCGATATCGATTTTGATCGGTCTCTATTTTGCTATATCTCGATCTTGATCAGTCTCTATTTTGCTCGATCTCGATCTTGATCGGTCTCTATTTTGCTCGATCTCGATCATGACCGATCTTGATCTTGATCGGTCTCTGAGTCACGAGCCCGACAATCTAAATTTGCATCATGGCTCGATATTATACCTGGTTTAACCTTGGTCTTGTTTCAGTTTCGATTAGTCATACGAAAGACAAGCTCGGTTTTGACCATATACAATCTTCAATACCAGCACCACCAGAAGAATCATTCATTTTCCTCTTTTTAGTATGATCATCTAGCCAACGTTGAAGAATAACGTCCATTTCATCAGCTATACGTTTCATGACCTTAATATTCCCTTGCAAATCTAGCCATTGGAGTAATGGTATTGGAAATGCATCCTGTATACCAACTAAAACAAGATAATGTATCATTTCGTTGAATGCTTTTCTAAAATGCTCTGCTTCTTCGTTCTTCTCTTCTTTACCACCTATCTGCAGAGGCGGATCTAGAACATATAAGGATATATATGTGAAAAACTCTGGAAAATAGTATAAAAATAAGGGAAAAGGTCCAAAATTGTCCCTCTACTATACTAAATTGTTTACTTCTACCACCCGTTATTCTATTCGTCCAATCTAGCCCCTACTGTTAATGAACTATTAAAAATTTCCCCTAACCTTAGCGGATCTATACCGTGGCAGCTGTCCCCCTCAATTTGTTCCATGCCAGCTGCCAAGTCACTCGACTCCACCAAATTAAAACCCCGCAAACCACTTTACATCACCCATCTCCCATTCGTGACCCGTTTGCCAATAAATAAATAACTTAGACCCGTCTAAATTGATAAAGATGGTCATTTGGTCTACATATGTTCGATAGAAATAGGAGAGAAGAGTGTGAAAGGTTCAAACGAAAATTCTCCATTTTCAGTGGTTAATGCGGTCCAAGGTTAGATTTTTCCCCAAAATCTAAAGATTTATGCTATTTTCATATGTTTGTTGTTTATAAATGAAGAATTTTTATCTTAGGGTTGCACAAGTATTTTCTGTTAAAGTTAGGGTTTTTAGATTTGTGCTTCGTCGTTTAGGGATTACACTTTTATGTGTTTAGATATATGATTTGTCGTTTAGGGTTTTACTTGGTCCGTGTTTTTATCATTGTTTGTGTTTGCATGTGACTTTCTTTGTCTGTCTCTGTTGGTTGGTTAGGGTATATTGGTAAAATTGATGATATCTAGTTTATTATTCCTCTGTTTTGAAAGAACTTTGTCAGGTTTCGGGTTTCAAGTATGTGTGGTCCCTTTTGTTTTTTAAAGAAGTGTCTCATATGGTTGGTATTTCACTGAAAGAAAAGGTTTAAAGTATCTGTTAATAGCTGAATTATTGTTATTTGGTCCCCTATTTCACCTGCATTTACTTTGAAGATGATGCTCATGTGGGTCTCATACAAATCTGTTTTGTGCTTATTTTATTGAGGTGGGACTCTAGGCTTGATACTTTATTGTATGATCCCCCATATGAATGATTATGTCCTTTTCTTTATCATAGTATCTCATTAAATTTTGTTTCTTTATGAATCTATCTTTGTACCTTTTCCCTATTTTATTTTCCCCATATTTTGTTTATTTAGGCTTTTTCTTCTACTTTTCATGTTTATTTATTATTTATCCACCTCTTTTCTTTGTTATTTATTTATGAATTTACTATGGTGATATAATAACTTTATTCACGATTACTATGCATCCTTTTAAAGATAGTGCTAGTTGATAGATTTTTATCATGATGGGGATTGGTCTAGTAAGCCACAACTGCTGTATTCAGAGAAGTATGTGCACATGATGAAAGGTTATGACTCTGACTTGCTCTCTTATGCTTATTTAATTAATGAATATGATACCAAGTTTGGGTATATAGGGGTGCAACAACTAATAGTAAAGGGTCCTTCTGGTAGATACTATGAAATAGATGGGGATGATGGGATACGAACTTTGTTAGTGACCAGTGTAATGTTATTAATTTATTTGCTGTAGAAGAGTGTGTACCAGCAATTGATATACCAAATATAGTCACTCACAGTGAGTCACACACAGTAGAAGTTGAAGCTGCTACTGACTGTAGTGATAATGAAAGTGAGGAAAATGAATCTGATTCTCCTGAATTTAGTTCTGATGGATTGGAGAAACTTCTTATACAAAAGAATAGGGACATCAATAATAAGTTAACTAACTATAAATAGTTAGATAGGTCAATGACATTTAAAGATACACCTGAAGTTAGGAAAATGAGCATCATGTATTCTCTTCCAAATGGATATGACTTGCAACAACTGAAAAGTCACCCAACAAGGCCTAAGTACATTTTTGTTGGTGACTACCCCTTTGTTTGTCATATATCTAAAGATTCTTCAGAGGGTGGGGTTAAATTCAAGACTTTAAAGCCAAATCACACATGTGAACCTGTATTTGAGAATCAAAGAGTTGATGCAAATATAATAGCTTCTTACTTAAAAAACTTCTTGCAAGATATCCCAAAATTAAGGTTAAAGAGATGAGGGCAAGCTTGAAAACTGCATTTAAAGTAAATATTAGTGAATCTAAGTGCAATAGGGAAAAGAAATTAATTTTGGAGAAACTTGAAGGTAGTTTTTTAGATAAGTATAATAAGCTAGTTGCTTATGCCAATGAACCGACACTTAACAATCCTGGGAGTGATGTAATAATTAACTTATCAAAAGATGCTTTTGAAAAAGGTAAAAGAAGGTTTTTAAGGATGTATATTTATTTTCAAGCAATGAAGTCTGGGTTTAAGAGTGGTTTGAGACCTTTCATTGGATTGGATGAAATACTTTTGAAAGGGAAATCTAAAGCTCAGCTCTTGGTGGCTGTTGGTCAAGATTCTGCCAATCATTTTTATCCATTGGTTTGGGCTATTGTTGATGAAGAAACAAAACTTACCCGGAAGGTGTTCTTAGGTCAACTGCAGAATTCACTGGACCTCAAAGTGGGTGAATGGATCACATTTATATCAGATATACAGAAGGTATATACTGCTTCTTTGTACTGTCATTTCCAGTCGTTTTCCTAGTTTCTTTGTACTGTTATTTACTGCTATTTACTCAATTTCTTTGGAATATTATTTTTAGGGGTTGATTGACTCAATCTAAATTATTATTCCTGAGGCACACTTCAGGTTTTGTGTAAGACATATAGAAGCAAATTGGTTCATAAGATGGGGGTCAGGAGAGTACAAAATATTTCTTTGGTGGGCTGCATGGAGTACTTATGAAGAGGACTTTTAAGATCAGATAAAAAGTATGAGTCAAGTAGATGATAATGCAAAGTAAGCTGTTGAGGATTTGTTAAAGCATCCACCAAAATATTGGAGTATGGCATTCTTTGATACTGTTTACAAGAACCAGTCTGTGGACAACAACTTGACTGAGTCATTCAATGCATGGATCTTCAAGCAAGGCACAAGGCAATCATTAGGATGCTTGAGGATATTGGAATCAAGGTGATCAACATGCTTAATGAACATGACGCTGAGGTGATGACATGGGAAAATGAGTACAATCCTAAAACTATGGAGTTGTACAACCAATTCATGAGGATTGCATTGAAGTGTCATCTCAATAGCAGTGCAGACAATGAATATGAGGTGACTGAAAGTAGTGAAAGGTACATTGTGAATCTGAGGTTAAAGAATGTACCTGCAGGGCATGGAATCTTTGTGGCATTCCATGTCCTCATGCAATCTATGCATTATTGTACAAGAAAGTGGACTCTCTAAGTGAGATTCATTAGTACCTTACCAAAGAGGCTTATCTCCTAACTTATTTACATAGGTTACAACTAGTAAGGGGAGAAAAGTTCTGGATAATTGACCCTTCACAATACATGGCTCCACCTCCTTTGGTAAAGATGGATGGGAGACCAAACGTTAAGAGAATAAGAGAAAACAATAAGGAAATTAATAGGCAATGGTCTCAGTCAAGGAAAGAGGGGGTAATGACATATAGCAACTGTGGTGAACTTGGACACAATGCTAGAGGATGTGCAAAGGTAATTGTCACGACCCAAATTCACGTGTCTGGTACCCGGCACACTCCCCGACTCGAGCGAACCAACCCATATATCAAACCAAATATAATTGCGGAAGCCAATTGAAAATATTGTATATTTTCAAATCAAGTCATAGAATATTTTTTTTTTATTTCCAAAAGCTTACATGAATTTTTTTATAAAAATGATATAATCAAATTAAATAATTATTCCTTTATCCACAACCCTATTTTTATATCCAACACAATTATTTATGGAGCCTCTATACCCAAGAATAGAACTACCACTTGGAATAATTCCGATAAAGAAAATAAGAAATAATATGATATAGCTACCACGAGATAAAAGTGATGCTTCATCATACTTCGAAAAGAGAGTCATCCTAGTCCTGCCCACACATTACATGTCACACCTTATCCTGAAACACAAAGAAAATGAGACCCAGAAGAGGGGCCCCTAAGGGCTGAGTACACCACGATGCTAGTCAATAAGTGTCATAGACTCTCTCTAACTTAAGTTCTTGGGACAAACTTTATATAAATAATGCATAAATATTTGATATAAAACGATAAAAAAATTTATCAACTCGTGATCTGTATCATTTTAAATAAAAGACAATTGAAATATACCCCACAATATAAACTTTTAAAATATTTATATCAATCCAAGATTTTGAATAAAACCATACAAAATCATTCCATTTGCTTAAGTCATTGAAATCACTTTCGGCTCCTTAGGCTTAAACATAAGAAAATCATCCTTATCTTTCACTGGGAGTACTATATCATCATCGACACAAGAAGGTCAACTAGGTTATGTACCTAGTGGCAAGTATCATATACCCTACTTGATCAGGTCGTCTCATCGTAGTGTCATACGAATCAACTCAGCCATGCTAATAATAGCACAAAATAATACCCTCTCGAGGGAGAGCACGCTGCCGCAGTCTATACCACAAAGTGGTCATCTACGCCTACACCGACACGTGTAATTTCATGACAACGAACACAATATATCCGAAGCCAATCTCGGTTAACACAAATAACTCTCAAAATATTTGATACTCCAAAAATAGATTCATAGCATAGTAGCCTCAAAGGATATATTGTTTATCAAATCATAAAATTAATAGGAAAATCTAAACCAGTTGAACAAAAATTAAATAAACAACATTTTACATATTAAAGCCTTTAACGATTTAATATCAATCTTTAAAAAGATACCACAAATGCTATTTTATTTATCAATTTTCAAAAGAAATACTTTCCATAAAAACTTATCAGCACACAAATATGTATTCTTATCAATACGTAAGTTTTGATAAAACCTTATAAGATTTACCTTAAATGTCATTTTGCCAACAAGATTTAAAATAAAATTTTATAAAACAACATGGACTACATATACAACATAATGTTTTAGTACATGGAGACATCCATACTTGTTTGTCCCCAAAAGCACGAAAGCACATTTGCAAACAACTTAAGCATTAACTTGAAACATACTTTTAGAGAAAATTCCTGAAGAAGAGTAAGAGTTAATCAACTTACCTCGCTTTTGCTTTATTAACATTCACAACCTTTCAATCCTCTTTCATCATTCCAATGTTGATTAAAATGCTCAGACATCACCAACAAGTCGATATCTACAATTAGATATCCTAATTACATCAAAATATGACCTAAAATATTGATCAATATCCATTTATGACTCATAAGTTGGCTACAAGCCTCCAACAACTATTCAAACCAGAAAGAAGCTAAAAACAATACATATACATATTCACTAAAAACAAATCAAAACAATAGACATCATGATTCACAAAAATTCACTTTATCATCGACGCCACAACAAATCCAACAAAAAGTGCCCATGAAATCATAAGTATCACCCTCGTCTTCAAAAGTTTCTCTTCCAATTTCATTACTTTTGTAGCTTCAGCTTGGTGTAGAGCCTCCATGGCAATTAATTCTTCTTTTAATTTATCCCTATCAATTTTAATCGTTTTTCAAGACGATGTTAAATCTTTGGTTATAACCAAATTATTGTTCCAGAAGATTTCATCTTCTCATTCAAAATAACCACAAGAACGATTCTGTCGAACACAAAAAAAAAACAGAGAAGACCCAAAAAGCTTTATTAGTACACTATAATTTAGAGCAAACTGATAATAAACTAGCTTTTGTTAGAGCATCACTAACCTCAGGCTTCAGACATTTATAAAATCTTCTTCCAGGGTTAAATGGAGTCGAAGTGAAGTGATTTGCAATATTGTCACAACGACATCTAATTTAGGATGAACAATTTCCTTGCGATATTGAAGGCCGAGGAAAATTGGATTGGGATTGTGTGAGCCCTAATTCTTCGTCAATGGAGGATGTAAAGGGGTCTATGGGATTTTAATTTGGTAGGGTCGAGTGACTTGGCAGTTGACGTGAAAACAATTGAAGGGGTCAGCTGCCACAGTATAGATCCGTTAGAGTTAGGGTCAGTTTTTAAAAGTTCATTAACGGTAGGGGCTAGATTGGACGAATAGTATAACGGGTGACAGAAGTAAACAATATAGTATAGTAGAGGGAGAATTTTGGACCTTTTCTCTAAAAATAATCTATTTTAAATTCTGAATTCGTCTCTGTTTACTCTTTCCACCAATCATCTTCACGTTTAACATCATATCATCGAACCAATGGCCAGTATCAACTTTAGTAGGTGCATTATTTGCATTATATTAGCAACAATTAGAGTGTATAACTCTTTGGTGTTGTTCTCCATTTCTGAGATTCGAACATGCTTCAATCTCCCCAAACTCTTAGTCGACAACAAATTATTAACGACCAATTTTCGAACCATATGCCAATAAGGGCCATAATTTGCAAATGTAAGATTTGCATGATCATAGCCTAAATACTTACAAGAACAAGTGGCTATCCTATTGGCTAAGTTTTTGTCATCTGTAGTAAAGCAATCTTTTATTGCTTCATAACTGCTCACCACTGCTATTTGGAACATTTCTTGACGGAGAGTGAAAATTGGGCCGTATTTATCCGCTAACGCGGCTAAAGTATGAGCTAGAGGAATTTCACCGCCGCTGCCACTGCCGTTGCCACCGTCTAAGTGCTGTTTAGTATTTGAGGGATCGGAGGTGGCCTATAATTGGCCAAGCACCTGGATGTTCTGGTGGTGATGGGCCAATTCTTTTGCTATTTTTCCAACTTTTTAGTCTTCCTACAAGATAGAGTATATGCAAAGACTAAAATTCCAGCTATGGCTTCTACATGAGAAAGGACATCAATTTCCACTGGCGCCGCTTTCAAGGTCGTGGCTTGCCACAAAAGACAGAAATAAAAGGGACCACAAAGAAATTTTTGACTTTGCATTATCAAGTATAAAGAATACCAACAACATATACCTGCCATTTGTGTTTGTCCAAGCAAATAGTTTATATTATGTGATAAATGGCCACGATAATAATTTATGCAAAAATATACTATATCAAAATCGGGTCCTTAAAATATTATCCGTCGTCTTATCACACTAGCAATTGCCTTCCATATTACAATCCAATTCCATTCCATTCTCAAATCAAATGAACATAAAGAGACAAGAAAAGGTAAGATTTAACGATAACAACAACCGAGTAAAATCTCACAAGTGAGGGGTATGAAGAGGATAGTGTGTACGTAGACCCTACCCCTACCCGATGGGATAGAGAAGCTGTTTCTGATAGACCATCGGCTCAGGACAACAAACAAGACAAGAAGGTAAGATTTAAGATTGGATTAATTAATTAATTTGGAAATGTTGTCTTATTTTAATTGTATAACTAGCAAAATAGATTCACCTCAAATCACAAAACTATACTTCGAAAGAACCATCATTATCTCTGGTTATCACAGAACTTCGAGGGTCAACACAAGATCAAATCTCTTACAAGATTTAAGAAAGATTAACAATATAAAATTATAAGAGAAGAATTAGGATACAAACAGATACTGCATCGTTTAGTTTATCATATTTTCAAATGATGGCTAAAAAACCACACCAACAATTAGCAAAAATATGTGCTTGAAGATAAAATCTATCTTATCATTTTTTATAGTTTTCTTCTCAATGATTGGAAACAGGTTTCATCACATCTTATATTTGAAGTAATTTCGAAAGCGACAAAGTTTAAAGATAATATTATTAAGTGTTCTTGCAGTTAACAGTAATTGCACTCTCTGTTTCATTATTTTAGCTACAAATATGAATTAGGTGTTAAAAACTTTACAATGTATTGATTTGTACACTCTAAAACTAGATCTCCTCATTCTGACATTAAACAGATTACACATCTGTTAACTAAACATATACAAAGGTGAAATTAGAATTTGAATTTTGTGGGTTTTGACGATTCCTCGCTTGCAATGTACTACAAACCATTTATATCACTGAGTTTTCAGTTTACCATATGT
>AWOL01S0088606.1:0-13792 GCA_000715115.1 Nicotiana otophora | reverse complement strand
ACCCCCCTTGATTCTGGAGTCCAAACTAGATCAAAAGCAAGAAATTCACTTGCCTTCTCAGCCTTCCTCTCCCAAATAGAACCCAAAAATATTAAGGAAGCCTTGAAGGATGCAGAATGGATTACATCTATGCAAGAAGAGCTGCATCAATTTGAAAGGAACAAAGTATGGCACCTGGTACCTAGACCTCGGATAGAACCATCATAGGGACCAGGTGGGTGTTCAGAAACAAGCTTGACGAGCATGGAAATACTACAAGGAACAAGGCAAGGCTAGTTGTTCAACGCTACAATAAGGAGAACGGGATTGATTATGATGAGACCTTCACTCCAGTTGCTCGTATGGAAGCCATCAGAATTCTCATTGCCTTTGCATCACATATGGAATTCACCTTGTTCCAAATGGATGTCAAAAGTGCATTTCTGAATGGTTTTCTCAAGGAAGAAGTCTATGTTAAGCAACCTCCAGGTTTTGAATGTCATGAACATCCTGAATATGTGTTCAAACTGGACAAGGCACTGTATGGTTTGAAGCAGGCTCCTCGAGCTTGGTATGAAAGGTTGTCAAAGTTTCTCTTAGAAAATGGCTTTACAAGAGAAATAATTGACAACACACTGTTTCTAAATAAACGAGGAAGGAACCTGCTCATTGTTCAGGTATACGTTGATAATATTATCTTTGGGCAACAACTGGCTCACTTTGTGAGGAATTTGCAAAACTCATGGGAAGTGAGTTTGAGATGAGCATGATGGGGGAGCTGAACATTTTCTTGGGTCTTTAAGTGAAGCAGTCCACGAAGGAAACCTGTATCAGTCAGCAAAAATACATCAAGGAGCTTTTGAAGAGGTTCGATATAGAAGCATCAAAAGTGATCGACACTTCCATTGCCACTGCCACTCGACTGGACTTGGATGAATATGGCTCTTCTGTAAATCAAACAATGTATCGAGACATTATTAGATCTCTCCTCTATCTCACTGCCAGTAGACCGGATATTGTATTCAGTGTGGGGCTATGTGCAAGGTTCTAGTCAAACCCTAAGGAATCTCACCTAAAGGCTGCCAAAAGGATTTTGAGATATCTTCAGGGAACAAAGGACATGGTTCTGTATTACCCTTCAGGTGACAATTTTAATCTTGTTGGGTACGCTGATACAGATTATGCAGGTTATCTGGTGGACTGGAAAAGCACATCCGAAATGGCTCACTTCCTAGGATCCTGTCTGATTTCATGGGGCACAAGGAAGTAAAACTCTGTAGCTCTCTTAACAGCTGAAGCAGAATATGTTGCTGCAGCTTCTTGCTGTGCCCAGCTCTTGTGGATCAAATAACAATTGGAGGATTTTGGAGTGTACACTGACTGTGTACCTCTTCTATGTGACAATACCAATGCACTCAACATGGAAAAGAACCCGGTCCAGCACAAGAGAACCAAGCACATTGATGTGAGACATCATTTTCTCAGAGACAGTGTGGAGAAGGGGCTTATTTGCATGAAGTTCTGTAGTACAGAAGACCAAATTGCAGACATCTTCACCAAAGCTCTGAGAAGGGAACATTTTGAGAAAAACAGGATGGCACTGGGGTTAATCAAGCCTAATTGAGAACCTGATTCCCTTCCATATGGCTATGAAAGTTACATTTATGTAAATCTAGCTAAAGTGTTTTCCGGCCAAGCCTAACTCACCTCTATACCGTTGTAGGTAGACACGTATGACGATCATAGAAGCTGAAGAAATAATGCATGAGTGGTAAAAGAGAGTTGAAAAATCTTTTCTGAAAGACCGGTCAAGAAACTGGTTCTTGTACTACAGGTTAGTAGTCTTGTGTTTTTTTCATGCATATCTCAAAAGAAACAAAATTAACTGCCACATCATCCACCTTTTCAGACCCTGTATATCACGTCTTTTCTTTCAAATCTTTTCACTTCCCTCTGCAATGTTGTATTTTCCCACAAACCTATAGCCGTTTTAGAACCCGTTTCTTTTCCCTCATAATTATCATTTCCCTCCTTAAAACCCCTACACATCCTAACCTTAAGCGATCATCCTTCTCTCTTTCCACTCTTCCAGAACCTTCTACCCAACTATCTACCATGGCTGAAGAGCAAGCAAAGCTACCCACCTCTGAAGAGAAAACCCTTGACTCATCCGTCATGTTAGAAATACCACCAAACTTCCTCTCTTCCACCATTGCTGACCCAGAAACACCCAAACTTGATTCCCTTTCACCCCCTATCTCTCTCATCACTCCCTTTGTCGATACTCCTTCCTTAAGTGTTGAGGACTTAAAAGCACCAAAAATAGCTAGTGTTTCTTCTCTGTTTCCTGATACTCTCAAAGAACAGAGCAAGGATGACGAAAAGGGTGAAACTCAACAAGGAAAAGGGGTGTCCAAGGAAGATACTGATCATTGTGCTAGTCCTGTAGTTACTGCTGCTGCTATGGAACCTCAGGAAAAGGAGGTCATCGAAAACATGTTGGCCATTGCTGCCGAGAGACTGGTGAATGAGGTAACTTCTTCCATGCCTGAGTCTCAGGGGGAAGGGACTCCGCTCTTAGGAGAAGAAGGAACAATGGTGCTCTTCNGGGATTGATTATGATGAGACCTTCACTCCAGTTGCTCGTATGGAAGCCATCAGAATTCTCATTGCCTTTGCATCACATATGGAATTCACCTTGTTCCAAATGGATGTCAAAAGTGCATTTCTGAATGGTTTTCTCAAGGAAGAAGTCTATGTTAAGCAACCTCCAGGTTTTGAATGTCATGAACATCCTGAATATGTGTTCAAACTGGACAAGGCACTGTATGGTTTGAAGCAGGCTCCTCGAGCTTGGTATGAAAGGTTGTCAAAGTTTCTCTTAGAAAATGGCTTTACAAGAGAAATAATTGACAACACACTGTTTCTAAATAAACGAGGAAGGAACCTGCTCATTGTTCAGGTATACGTTGATAATATTATCTTTGGGCAACAACTGGCTCACTTTGTGAGGAATTTGCAAAACTCATGGGAAGTGAGTTTGAGATGAGCATGATGGGGGAGCTGAACATTTTCTTGGGTCTTTAAGTGAAGCAGTCCACGAAGGAAACCTGTATCAGTCAGCAAAAATACATCAAGGAGCTTTTGAAGAGGTTCGATATAGAAGCATCAAAAGTGATCGACACTTCCATTGCCACTGCCACTCGACTGGACTTGGATGAATATGGCTCTTCTGTAAATCAAACAATGTATCGAGACATTATTAGATCTCTCCTCTATCTCACTGCCAGTAGACCGGATATTGTATTCAGTGTGGGGCTATGTGCAAGGTTCTAGTCAAACCCTAAGGAATCTCACCTAAAGGCTGCCAAAAGGATTTTGAGATATCTTCAGGGAACAAAGGACATGGTTCTGTATTACCCTTCAGGTGACAATTTTAATCTTGTTGGGTACGCTGATACAGATTATGCAGGTTATCTGGTGGACTGGAAAAGCACATCTGAAATGGCTCACTTCCTAGGATCCTGTCTGATTTCATGGGGCACAAGGAAGTAAAACTCTGTAGCTCTCTTAACAGCTGAAGCAGAATATGTTGCTGCAGCTTCTTGCTGTGCCCAGCTCTTGTGGATCAAATAACAATTGGAGGATTTTGGAGTGTACACTGACTGTGTACCTCTTCTATGTGACAATACCAATGCACTCAACATGGAAAAGAACCCGGTCCAGCACAAGAGAACCAAGCACATTGATGTGAGACATCATTTTCTCAGAGACAGTGTGGAGAAGGGGCTTATTTGCATGAAGTTCTGTAGTACAGAAGACCAAATTGCAGACATCTTCACCAAAGCTCTGAGAAGGGAACATTTTGAGAAAAAACAGGATGGCACTGGGGTTAATCAAGCCTAATTGAGAACCTGATTCCCTTCCATATGGCTATGAAAGTTACATTTATGTAAATCTAGCTAAAGTGTTTTCCGGCCAAGCCTAACTCACCTCTATACCGTTGTAGGTAGACACGTATGACGATCATAGAAGCTGAAGAAATAATGCATGAGTGGTAAAAGAGAGTTGAAAAATCTTTTCTGAAAGACCGGTCAAGAAACTGGTTCTTGTACTACAGGTTAGTAGTCTTGTGTTTTTTTCATGCATATCTCAAAAGAAACAAAATTAACTGCCACGTCATCCACCTTTTCAGACCCTGTATATCACGTCTTTTCTTTCAAAACTTTTCACTTCCCTCTGCAATGTTGTATTTTCCCACAAACCTATAGCCGTTTTAGAACCCGTTTCTTTTCCCTCATAATTATCCTTTCCCTCCTTAAAACCCCTACACATCCTAACCTTAAGCGATCATCCTTCTCTCTTTCCACTCTTCCAGAACCTTCTACCCAACTATCTACCATGGCTGAAGAGCAAGCAAAGCTACCCACCTCTGAAGAGAAAACCCTTGACTCATCCGTCATGTTAGAAATACCACCAAACTTCCTCTCTTCCACCATTGCTGACCCAGAAACACCCAAACTTGATTCCCTTTCACCCCCTATCTCTCTCATCACTCCCTTTGTCGATACTCCTTCCTTAAGTGTTGAGGACTTAAAAGCACCAAAAATAGCTAGTGTTTCTTCTCTGTTTCCTGATACTCTCAAAGAACAGAGCAAGGATGACGAAAAGGGTGAAACTCAACAAGGAAAAGGGGTGTCCAAGGAAGATACTGATCATTGTGCTAGTCCTGTAGTTACTGCTGCTGCTATGGAACCTCAGGAAAAGGAGGTCATCGAAAACATGTTGGCCATTGCTGCCGAGAGACTGGTGAATGAGGTAACTTCTTCCATGCCTGAGTCTCAGGGGGAAGGGACTCCGCTCTTAGGAGAAGAAGGAACAATGGTGCTCTTCGGATCTTCTGCACCTGAAGAAGCTACTGAGAACCCTGTTGATGAACCTGATCCCCTCCCTGAGGAAACAGGTCAGGAATCATTTTCCCAGATCAGCTTCGATCCTTCTCCATCTCCTCACTTTGATGCTGAACTGTTGGAGTCCATCCCTCCCGTTGTGAGATCTAGTGATGAGGATGAACAGGATGGTGTGGTTCTCAGTGCACGCTTTAAGATTAGAAAGCATGTGGTCACTCCTGAGCCCCCTCCTAAGCGACCTACCACAAGGTTGCAATAGAATGAGGCTTTTGTGTCTGCCTTGAAGAAAAGCAAAATGAGTAGCAAGAAAAAGAAGAAGAGGCTGGTGAAGGACTGGGAAATTGTGTGTGACAAAAGTATACCTGTAGTGGAAGAGGATGAGGATGCTCAAGAGGAACCAAGTTCCCTGGTTAAGAGATCTTAGAAAAAGAAACAATCTGTTGAGAGTGCTTCAAAGGAAGCTGTTGAAACATCAAGTAAAAAGTTTGTGAAAGGTAGTATCAAGTCTAAATACGTTGTGGAGGAACAATCAGTGTCTGATGATGATATTCTAGTAAAATCAATCAGCAAGGGTAAGTCCATTGAGAAGTTTGGTAAAAGGAAGTTGGAAACTGTTGGGGCACCCGGTTCTGTCAAAAGGGTGAAAAGTGTAAGTGTGCTTGGGCAAGAAAGGCTGCGGTACCAAAGG
Organism: Nicotiana otophora; assembly: GCA_000715115.1. Lineage (NCBI taxonomy): Eukaryota > Viridiplantae > Streptophyta > Magnoliopsida > Solanales > Solanaceae > Nicotiana > Nicotiana otophora. The sequence goes on along the minus strand of AWOL01S0088606.1, from coordinate 8,215 downwards.
TACTGTGGGGTCGCATGTTTGACCCAGAGATTTCTAAAATGGAGGGTATGAGATAAATTCTTCAGATGGTGGAATTTCAGCAGTAGGGCCATCTGTTTCGAAGAGGATGTGCCCAAGGTGTATGAGGATGAGGTGCAAAGTTTCTATGCTGAACTCTTCACTGTTGAAGATGACCACATATGTGTCCTAGTGAATGATGTGGATATTGTTATAGATGCTACTATGTTGGGAAATATTCTTAGGGTTCCATCTGAAGGGTTGTCATCTGTGAGAGGCGCTTGTGGATCTAATTTTAGGCGCGCCATTGTGAAAGAGAAAGCTGTAGCATGGGGAACGGGTACACAAGAAGGCTCTGCTTCTTGTGTACCAACTGTTATTTGAGTTGGTTAATAAGGTTCTGCTCCCTCGTGCTGAGAGAAGGTCCATCACATCCCGGTCTGATCTGTACTTAATGAAAGCATTGGATGAGTTCCTCTCTATCAATTTGCCTGCCATTATGATTGAACATATGCAGAAAGTAACAACTTTCAAGGATAGGAACCATGGACTCCCTTATGGCTTTCTTCTCACGCGTGTCTTCAAGTTCTTTAATGTCCCCTTAGGACAGCCCAAGATGGGAACCAGGAAACAGATCTTCTTGAAAATTACACTGGAGGAATGTGAATGTGTTGAAAAGGTTGGAGGAATGGGCAGCACTTCGACGATCTCCCAGCTGATCAATGCCCAGAATAGTGCTACAGAGGAGATCAGGAAGCTGAAGGCAAGGAATGCCATTCTCTAGACTCAGCTAAGTCAGGATATAGGGGCACCGGGACCTTCCAGTTCATCAAGTGAAGAAGTTGCTCGTCTGTCAAAAGAAAATGCTGAGCTCAGGCAACAGGTGGAGAACCTACGAGAGAAACTGCTCGCAGAGCAGATGTCCGCAAATGCTCGGATTGACCTTATTCTCAACACTCTTATGGCCTCCTCCAAGCCTTCTTCCTCTAGTGCTCCCAAGGAATATCTTCCAGTGACCAGTGCCAGTGACCAGTATAAAGTTTTTCTCTTTTGTTTTGATGACTTGTGGTAGTTGTTTTTGTTTGTTTTTGTGACGTGGATGAATTTCACCTGAACTGCTCCCACTTTCAACTGTCCAAACTTGTCACTACTTTCTTGGCAGAGGCTTATGTCTTATAAATCAATGAAGACTCTCTTTTTGCTGTTAAATGCTTGCGTTTTTCTGCTTCTCTTTTCTATCATGTTGTGTGCACACATGTGGCATAAGTTAGCTGGGCTAGACTTCTTTATGTTGATTACTTGCTTGTGTATTTTTAATGATGCCAAAAGGGGGAAGATAAATTGAAACAGGGGCATCTGAGTAAGGGGGAAGCATAGAGTCAGGGGAAACTTGTGAAATTCCTGGTACTTTATCTGGTTATTGTGTTCTACAAATGGTTTTCAATTTTTAAGTTTGTCATCATCAAAAAGGGGAAAATTGAAGGGTTTAAAGTATCTTAGATTTATGTTTTGATGATCTAACAAACTTATTGTTAAGAACCAGATAAAGGACTTGATGTATACTTGGTATATATCTCTATCAAAGAACTCAAGCTAATGTGTGTTATATAACTTCAGACAGAAATGAATCAACTCAGGGACCTGATCCCTTTGAGTTTCCCTCACAGCAGTACGAAGTCAACTGTACAGCTTGAAAGTGACTGCCTGCACTATACATGCTACAGTGCAGAAACAATGCATCAGTCACTTCCCATTGTGAAGGGCTTTTTTACCAACCAAGTATTTACATCATCCAAGTGATGTCATCTAAAGGATATTAACAAGAAGCATTATAACAAAACATCACTTGAACACTTGTGAAATAATTCAAGCACTCAAGATCTGATAATCAAGCATTGAAGTCACAAGTGCATCAAGAACAAAGTACAACACTACTACAGACCAGTTCCTACAACAAATCTTTTGTATGTCCTTAGTTGAGTTGTATCTTTGTATTAGTTTTTCATTGTAATTCCTACTTTGCTTATTTAGAAGCTTTAACTAGGAACCTCCAAAAACCATAAACCCTTAGAGTTTGTGTCGTGACTAGAGTTAGTCATGAGTTGAAGTCTTTGTAATAGGTGTATTGCAAAGTGACTTGTAATAGGTGCATTGCAAGTTAGTAAGGGATTAAGAGCTTAATTCTGAGGTTACAATAGGTTGTAATGTGAAGATTGCTCAAGTAGTGAAGTTGAAATCCTACAAGTATCGATCGTAGTTTTTTATCCCCTTGAGCAGGGATATTTCCACGTAAAATCTCATGTGTCATTTACTTACTGGCTCATTAGCTATTTCTGTGGGAACTGGTATAGGACCAGGTCTCTATACAGTTTGGTAGACTCATACATTCTATCAAAAACGCTCATATTTTGTAAGAGATTGAACAAGTAACACAGAAACAAAATCTTACTATCAAAAGAGAACATTCATGATTTCCAATATTGTATAAGGAATACCATGCAGTCATCACCATCCACGAATTTTCTTTTCATTTGCCCTGGCATAAATTGTTCTACCGCTTTACAGATACGTGTTTTGGTAGTATTATTATATACCAACATATCTGGAAAAGTACTCAGACAGTTCTACCTTCCAATATATGATAAAGTACAGAAATATGTTAGAGTAATATATGTAAACATTCATTTCCAGTGGTGTACACAGGCATTCCGTAGAGTCTAATTTTGTGTATATATTCTACAAAATAGAATTTACCAACTGACACGTTATCATTAAAAAAAAATAAAAGTAGGCCACTGTGTTGCAAAATAGGTCATTAATAAGACAAAAATGTGATATTTAGACTTGAGGAATCAAGCTTGTTAAAATTGACCTTGTGTATAGGGTAAGGGCTAAGGAGTTATCAGCTTTCATATTTTTCTTTGTTATGCCTATATAAAATCTTATAACCACTCCAGTCACTTGATTTTTTATATAAAGACATGATCTTTCCATATTTCTCTTTCCTTTAATTACCAACCCATAATTTATCTTGATTACAGTTGCATACCCAAAATTTTACACAAACAATATCTGTCTATTTTGTCAATTCAAGTTGGGAGGGTTTCTACCATAAATTGATATTATTACACAAAAATGATGTTTATTTATATTATTTTCAAGCATCGGGAAAAAAAGAAAGTATATTATTTACAAATATACACTTAATATAATTTTTTTAGTGAGTGTTGTTTCATGACGATCCTTGATGAACGCTGCCTCCACCATACTAGTCTTGAATTCCCAACTTTTCTTTCTAGTTTAATTAACCCCACTAAACTGTTCCTTATAAATACTTTAATTATTTAATCAAGGACGGATGCTTGATTTTATATATAATCTCCTTGATCATACATAATTCACACCACATTTTTATGCTGTCTAAATATATACTCTTTTTTCCAAGTCTTACCTCCGCGTTAGACCATTTAAATATCCCTCATAGTACCCCTTATCATTTTCCGAGTTCTTTCCTTCCACCACTACACCAACTTGAAATCATTGCTTTAATTTGCTTCTACCAAAACGCCTTTTTTGATTCCTTTTCTACTCTTTATAAGCTGCTTGCCCTGTTCATTTGCAGCAAAACCCTATTCATTTCTTGACATGGGTGAAATACTTAGTTATCACATAGTTGGAAGAAGATGCCATGGAATGAGAGGTATTAAGCTAAATCCAAGAAAATTCTCAGTGCAGCGGCTACGTGTAAAGTTCTTGTATTTGTTCAGAATTTTCAGCAGATCCTGGCGATCATCTTTTGGTAACATTCTTCGTTTATTGAAGAGAAATAATAATTCTATAAATTTGGTGAGGAAAAAGGCAGATTATGCTATGTATGGAGGCAAAACTGATTATAGGTTGAAGTCTTTTGCACGTTCAAATTCATTTTACGCTGAAGCTATAGCAGATTGCTTGGACTTTATCAAGAGGAATTCTCTTTCATTAGAGGAAAACCCAGTTCTTGGCCGTGAAAGTTAAAAGGTTGATAAGAGAAAGTCAGATATGCGTGCAAACTGATTCAAACATCATTGATACGTATATGAGATCGAGGACCCTAAGTTTTTATGTAGAAATTAGCTGGAGGAGTATATTACCACGTTCTCTACCTATTTTCTTTATTTTCTCGCTCTTCTTTCATCTTTGGTTGTTTCATCATATGATATCTTAGCATTAGTTCAGGTGGAAATTGCCTTAGTACTGATTCGAAAGAGAACAATTTTGAGATTTTCATTGTCTTTTTTCGTTTCTGTTTCCCAATATGTTCTTTTTTACATGGGACAGAGTTCTGTCTGTCCTTGTGTTTGCTCCTCTTGAAAGCTTAGAGGTATAGTGGACATTTCTAGGGGAAAAAAGAGATTGTATATTATTTGAAAATTTAGTACTTAGTAATTATCGCTAACTTTGGCTTTTGTGTTCTGGCACTAATGTTGTGGAGCTGTGGCTTGATTATTTGACATTTAATTTGCACGTTAGCAATTGCATTCTTGGTTATACCTACTCTTTTGTGACCAAATTTTCCCCTGGTTAATTTGTCATCCGGTCATTAAAGCTCTTTAAAAGCAGTTAATTTTATGTTACTTTTAACAATAATATTTTTATTGACCAAATTTGTTTTCGCTAATACCTATTTAATAATTCAGTCGTTGCTAATATGAAAGTTTAATAAATGCAATTAAATAATATCATAATTTTCCCCGTGTTTGCACAATAATATTCATTATTCCATATACTTTCACACACGCATCAGAAAAAATAATAAGTAATCAATATGTATTCACATAAAATTAATATGTTAATTAGAAAGAACTTAAAAAACAACACATTACTAGAATATATACCCATCTAAACTTAGACTTTCTCACTATCAACTCCTAAAAGAGAGAAAATGAAATAGTAACATATGTACAAATGATAACATCCCTGCACAACTGCTAAGAAAGCTATAAAATCTATTATGCATCAACTTGGTTTGCACTTTCTTCAATGACGTCTTCATACTTCAAATTTTTGAGAACAAGTTCATGTCAGTTTAGTAAAAATTTCTCTAGCTACTTTATTTGAAAAATAAATGAACAAATTTAATTAGCATGTTGATTGAACAATTGAAGTAAATAAATCGAGCTTGGCCATTATAAATATAAATGATAAGAGATTTCCTGGAATTCAAATAATTGTGACTGGAAAGTCCCAAAAAGCTAAACTACAGTCAAGTATAAGCACCATCTCCAGTAATGGTGTGCCTTTGTTGACACTTTTTTCTTTTTCCCCTAATACCAAAGAGGGGGAGGGGGCCGACAACAACAATGAAAAGGCAAATTCCTAAAAAAAGAATCTTAAAAAGCAAACAAAACATATCAATACACATAATTACATTGAGAAACAAAATACCAAAAAAACTAATTTATAAAATTTCTGTCATCTTTTTCCTACTATTGTTCTGTCTATTTGTATCTTGAATGAGACTATCTAACACTTGTCAATATCAATAAAGAGTCGAAAAGGAAAATGAAAAATGGCGCAACTACATATGGTAGAGACACTACCATTTATTTTTGTACCTAGAAGTAGTTGCTACTAATTTTCTACATAGTACTAATAAAACAATATGCTAAAGCATACAAGAAAGTTATACTTCTAAAGAACAAAATAGAGATCTCTGCAGAAATCCAGGAGCACAGGTATCTGACTAGTTGGCTGCTATCCACTAATATGCCAGTGAATTAGAATTCTCTGGATACTTGAAATAAGCTCATTGTCTATGCAAAAATATTTACAGAATTTTTTTAGCACATTGTTGAGTGTAGAAAAGTATCAAAATTAGATAAAATAACATATAATCTTGTTGATTTAACCCAAAAGAAAAGGGAAAAGTTCAGCAAAGGACAAATAGGTTCTATAAGTGATCAAGAAAAATGGATTAAGAAATATAGAAGGCTTTCATAGTGAAGTAGGATGGTGATCACTCAGTTCATGAAGAGCGGTTATTTATTTATTTCATCCTTCAACAAAACAGAGTGAGGCACATGAGTTGTTGACATGAAAAATAGAAGAAAGTTTTGTTTATTCATTTGATTAAGAAATACTCATCATATCATAAGTGGAGTTATAATTTGCATAAAGAAAGATATGGCAGTAGAAAGTGGCAGGGTGACTAGCTAAATAAATGAATATGACATGTGATAATCGTAAAAGGTTAGTAAAAAGTTTACTAACATGTCATATGCATGTAATTGATTCACTTGAAGATGGTGTTGATAAAGGCTAACCAGAAAATTTGCTTGCAAGTCGTGCAATTGCACTCTCTAAGTTATCTAGGCATTTTTTTAGTGATAGGTTTTCTTTTCAAGTTGCATTCAACTCATCCAACAGTGTAGCCTTAGAGGAGTTACCGCCTTTCAACTCCTTAGTAGTTATTCCACCTCCAAATCCAATCACATGACTCTTGCATTGAGGTCCAAAGCACCTTTCTACAACCTCAATATTTGTAAGAGACGGCTCAGATCGTAGCAGTTCTTGAATTTCAGCCTAAAAAATCATAAGCTTTGAGATAATGCAATGCTTTTAGTCAAAGGAAGGGGTAAAATAAAATTTATCAATAAACATACATATTTTTCTTTGGTTTCAGATTCAACAAGTTTATCGTCCTTCTTATGAGTTTCAAAAAAAATAGTTGCCATATCTGGTGGATTACCATCTTTGCCTCCCTTAGCGTTTAAATAAACATGTCAAACAAATTATTTAAACAAAGATGGGGTTTCTTAACACAATAGCACAATTTACATACCAGTTCATAAATAATCTCTCTTATAGGCTTGCTGCCTGTACGCTTAGGCATAATCCACTTAGACATATTCATTGAGTTTCTTGTACTTCTTTCCTATAATAACAACAGNAGTTGACTGCTATCCATTAATATGCCAGTGAATTAGAATTCTCTGGATACTTGAAATAAGCTCATTGTCTATGCAAAAATATTTACAGAATTTTTTTAGCACATTGTTGAGTGTAGAAAAGTATCAAAATTAGATAAAATAACATATAATCTTGTTGATTTAACCCAAAAGAAAAGGGAAAAGTTCAGCAAAGGACAAATAGGTTCTATAAGTGATCAAGAAAAATGGATTAAGAAATATAGAAGGCTTTCATAGTGAAGTAGGATGGTGATCACTCAGTTCATGAAGAGCGGTTATTTATTTATTTCATCCTTCAACAAAACAGAGTGAGGCACATGAGTTGTTGACATGAAAAATAGAAGAAAGTTTTGTTTATTCATTTGATTAAGAAATACTCATCATATCATAAGTGGAGTTATAATTTGCATAAAGAAAGATATGGCAGTAGAAAGTGGCAGGGTGACTAGCTAAATAAATGAATATGACATGTGATAATCGTAAAAGGTTAGTAAAAAGTTTACTAACATGTCATATGCATGTAATTGATTCACTTGAAGATGGTGTTGATAAAGGCTAACCAGAAAATTTGCTTGCAAGTCGTGCAATTGCACTCTCTAAGTTATCTAGGCATTTTTTTAGTGATAGGTTTTCTTTTCAAGTTGCATTCAACTCATCCAACAGTGCAGCCTTAGAGGAGTTACCGCCTTTCAACTCCTTAGTAGTTATTCCACCTCCAAATCCAATCACATGACTCTTGCATTGAGGTCCAAAGCACCTTTCTACAACCTCAATATTTGTAAGAGACGGCTCAGATCGTAGCAGTTCTTGAATTTCAGCCTAAAAAATCATAAGCTTTGAGATAATGCAATGCTTTTAGTCAAAGGAAGGGGTAAAATAAAATTTATCAATAAACATACATATTTTTCTTTGGTTTCAGATTCAACAAGTTTATCGTCCTTCTTATGAGTTTCAAAAAAGATAGTTGCCATATCTGGTGGATTACCATCTTTGCCTCCCTTAGCGTTTAAATAAACATGTCAAACAAATTATTTAAACAAAGATGGGGTTTCTTAATACAATAGCACAATTTACATACCAGTTCATAAATAATCTCTCTGATAGGCTTGCTGCCTGTACGCTTAGGCATAATCCACTTAGACATATTCATTGAGTTTCTTGTACTTCTTTCCTATAATAACAACAGAACATAGAAGGAGTGGTCTGCCGCTTAAAAAAAACTAAGATGCTATAAATTGTTATGAAGCTATACCTTAAACTTTTCAGAT
>AWOL01S0088597.1:0-10876 GCA_000715115.1 Nicotiana otophora | reverse complement strand
GAGACCTTGTGTGACCGGGTACGACCAAGCTCTCTATGACATTACCGAGCCCTTGCGTTGCTGGGTACGATCGATCCCTTACATGGTAGGGTACGGCCGAGACCTTATTAGGCTGAGGCCTGGTATGATGTGATATGTTATGGCTTTTATTGTTCATTCCCCCGGTGGTTGTCCTCGGCACCAAGTTTGAGACCATGAGATCATGTTTCCTATACTATGACTCTTCTTTATATGCTTTCTTAGCTTTACATACTCAGTACATTTTTCATACTGATGCCCTTTTATTTTGGGCGTTGTGTTCATGACCATAGGTGCAAATAGACATGGTGGCGTCCCTCCCCAATAGGGTGTTATTCCAGTTGATAGGTTGTTGCTCTCCACTCTTTCGGAGTAGATGTTCAATAGTTAATAGGTACTGAAGCATATGTCATCAACGTTTTGGGTACGGTGGAGCACTGTCCCGAGCAAGTGGTATATANGTAATCATGATGGGTTGTGATCTAACATTCGAGGATGACTATTCCCAAGGGAGAGATGATGTTACACCTCACACCTAAATAAATCTTGGTAAGTTTGGTCTCAAACATGGCCAGTCAGCCAGCGACATATGTGAAGGTAAGGGGGATTACACGATTCTGCAAGCTTGCGACAGGTGTACCACCTGGTGTCGTAACCAGCGCGGGGTGGCCCATTTTGCATCAGAACCCGACGAAGATTTCTATGTTGGTATAAAAAGGCAGTAAGGCTCATTCCCTCTAATCTTCTAGAAGTATCACCAACACTTGTTCTCCAAAAATACTCTTAATTCCCTTTTCGAATTTCCAAATGAGTAAAGGGGAAGTCGAAGACGAGTTTGAATCTTGCAATATTTTGTGTGGAAGAGCCTGGAATCATCGTTGTAATAGTTACTATCTAGTTGCATCGATTTTGGGGATTCATTGAAGGAAGGGTTGATCATCCTAGAACCGTAGCTAGCGCTTCAATAAGGTATGTAGGGAGAATTTCTTGGCATGAGTTAGCATAAGTTTCTCCTTCCTTCTAAATAATTCCTGCACTGTAAGATTTGGAGGTTCTATGCTCCTCTAAATAATTATGTTCCATCCTTGTATATTCTTGCCAGTAGCATTACTATTAATGTTTAAATTGTTCCAAGTTGGTATCTTGTAATCGGGAAGCATGGTTCATCTTCAGGTTAAACTTAATATCTCTTGGAGTTGATTCTACAAATCACCGCATATAAACATGTATCTATTTTTAGCGAGTTGCACTATAGATAGTCGCGTACGACACCTATTGTGCAACCACTGATCAATTGAATACGATATGAAATGCTAATGAGCCCTTATATGGTCTGGTACAATTGAGACCTTGTGTGACCGGGTACGACCAAGCTCTCTATGACATTACCGAGCCCTTGCGTTGCTGGGTACGATCGATCCCTTACATGGTAGGGTACGGCCGAGACCTTATTAGGCTGAGGCCTGGTATGATGTGATATGTTATGGCTTTTATTGTTCATTCCCCCGGTGGTTGTCCTCGGCACCAAGTTTGAGACCATGAGATCATGTTTCCTATACTATGACTCTTCTTTATATGCTTTCTTAGCTTTACATACTCAGTACATTTTTCATACTGATGCCCTTTTATTTTGGGCGTTGTGTTCATGACCATAGGTGCAAATAGACATGGTGGCGTCCCTCCCCAATAGGGTGTTATTCCAGTTGATAGGTTGTTGCTCTCCACTCTTTCGGAGTAGATGTTCAATAGTTAATAGGTACTGAAGCATATGTCATCAACGTTTTGGGTACGGTGGAGCACTGTCCCGAGCAAGTGGTATATAATATATATTTATTTTGATACTCTTAGAGGCTTGCAGGCTAGTGTTAGTATTTGATTGCATGTTATGGGTGGGTATGGCTGTGCTTGTGACAGTAATGATCATGTATTAAATGCTAATGTTTATTTTGCTAAATAGTTATTCATATGTTAATTATAGTGCTAATATTTGGAGGCCTCAATGACCAGATTTTATTGATAAAAAGAATGTAAGAACTGACGTTGGTTCGCATGGGCCTTCGGGCAACGTGTGCCGGCCGCACATCCCAAGATGAGGGTGTTACAAGATTCGTTTTTGAGAAATAGAATTTTTGGACTGCTAATTGATTGTTGCTTCAATGTTACTAGAGGGTGGCTTTTCTCCTGAGGGTAAAACAACATTCTTTTTGGGGATCTTTGGGGCATGATCTACACCATCTTTAATGAAATGTTCAATAGGTGGAAAATCATGGATATAGACCGCTCTAACAAGGCTATACATTACTACATAGGATTGTTGGGAAAAGAGGTTGCCTCGTCATCTTCCCAACCATGCGTTATTAGTTAGTTATTTTTCTCTAGCAATTTTGGCCATTCCTGAGGGTTATAGAGGAATAGTTATTCATGCTTACCTGGGTGGCTGAGCGAGCCAACTGATGGGTCTATTTTTTCATACCTTTCTCCAAGACATTCTACAAATGATTTGCACTTTTTCTTTTTCAACACCTTGTAGTATTCTGTTGGATCCTCAAGGCATTATTAATAGGAATATTCAATATCCCATGGGCACTGACTTGTGAAATGATCTTTGAACCACCACAGATTTCTAGCTTAGATGTAATTGTGCACAATCCAGTCATGGTCGAACATGATTCCATCTATCTATTTAGAAAAATCGTCTGGATCATATCCACACATCGTTTATCATGTAAGGCCCCATAAAATTTCACCTAAGTCCCCAAGGAAGTTCATCGATTAGCTAGTATGGGGGTTCATCTTACGGGTTCCAGTGAATGAGGGGTTATTGTGCAAAATAAGGGCGAATCATCGCGTGTTGTGGAAGTGAAGGAGGAGCAATATGACAATCCATTGCTAGTACAGTTGAAGGAGGGGATTCACAAACATAAGACCATGGCTTTTTCTTAAGAGTCATCAGGAGTCCTATTCGGATGTACGTCATAGGGATTTGGAGTTCCAAGAGGATGATTGGGTCTTCTTGAAGGTTTCCCCCATGAATGGGGGGTTATGCGATTTGGTAAGATAGGAAAATTGAGTCCGAGGTATGTCAGACCGTACAGAATCATTCAGAATATTGGTTAGGTGGATTACAAGATAGAACTACCTCCAGAGATCTCTTTAGTGCACCCGGTGTTTCATGTATCCATGTTGAAGAAGGTGGTTGGAGATCCGTCGCTCATTGTTCTAGTTGAGATTATAGAGGTTAATGAGTAATTGACTTATGAAGAGATTCTAGTTGTCATTCTTGATAGGCAAGTCTGAAAGCTACGAAACAAAGAGATTGCCTCCGTGAAAGTGTAATGGGGAAACTAACAGGTCAAAGTGGCCACCTGGGAAGCCAAGGAAGAGATGAAGAATAAGTATCCTCATTTATTTGAATAGCTATGTAGTTGTATCTATAATGTTAAAGGCTAACTTTCTACAAATGATGTTTCCCCTGAACAACTTATGTGAAGGATACTCCTTCTTGGTAATATAATGCTTATGGCATTGTGGCCGGTGTTGTTTCCATTTTATTGTACAGAATAATGTTATGGTTATTCTATTAGGACTGGTTTTGGGATTATCTGGTTTTTGGATATTTAGAGAGTTAGTCAAAATTTGGAACTACTGGTACGTGAAGTAACAGTTGGGTCACATTGGATGCTAATGGCGGATTTTGACCCTCATTCGAGGACGAATGATCCTGAGCGGGGTAAGATGTAAGGCCACGTCAAATTGCAACTAAAATCAGGGGTTTCGTGGTGCCGAGGTAGGCTAATAAATTTGATGGTTGTAGAAAATCTTCGCGGTGAGCTTGTTGGCCGACGTACGAACTTTTTGGGTTGAACAGAGCACTGGGAAGTTGAAGAAAATTTTTTGCAGAACAGAGCGTTTCTGTGGTCCATTATGCGACCACAGAACTGATATGCAGGCCGTAGATCCACCGCAGAGCGAAGCAGAGAAATGGGCCAATTTTGGAGGTCGTTTTGCGGTCAATTATGTGATCGCATAATCATTTCTCAGGCCGTACATCCTTTGTATAACCAGCATGAAGATTTCAGAGGGAGATTCTGCAGTCCATTATGCGGAAGCATAATTGATATGTGGGCTGCAGACCTGGCCGTATAGTGGAGCAGACCAACCCAGATTTTGCGATTATTTCTGCTGTCTATTTTGCAGGTCACAAACCTGATCTACGGTGCACTCTGCAACGGTAGAGTTCAGTTCGGAGGGTCCAAATTCTGATTTTTAAAACCCGACCCCAATTGATTAAAAGCCATTGGGTCTCGTTTAGAAGGTAGAAATCTGCCATTTTAGAGAGAGGGGAGTGCTTTAGAGAGAAAGGATGAAGCCCCAAGTACTTTGTTCATCAACCCTTGCTCAAACTTTGAAATTCAACAAGGAAAACTCACAAGGTCTTCACCCAAGAGGTAAGATTCTTCGGGCCTAGCCCTCAATTTCGGTATTGGACTGAAAGTAGCTAATTAGAAGTGTGATGTTTGAGTGTTATTTATGCATGCATGTATCATCAAGGTTGGTGGGAAGGTTATTGAGCTTAAATGGGTAAATGTTGGGTTGTGGGATGAAGGAATCCCCCATAGGAGAACCTTGAAACCTTAATGCATACCTACTGCTTGATAAAATGCTCAAATGAGCTGAAACTCTGAATATCTTCCTAATTATGGTTCAAATTTGTCATGTTTCTAATAGATTGAAGTCGCTAGGATTTACGGAACATTGTAGTAATTTAAGAAAGCTCAAGCGAGGTATGTTGGCTAAACTCCTCTTGTAGAAATCAAATTCCATGATGTCCTCGTAAGTTGCGATTGTGATTGGCACAACTTCTTATTTCTCATGTTTTGAGTCCTTCCTAATAGAATTGATAATCCTAAAATAAGTGTTGCATTGAAAGTTGTATGTACTCAAAATGTGTTCAAAATGATCCTATGATAAAATGATTCCCTCCAAGAATTTAATCTGGTATGATCAATGTACAAAAGGTTTTATGATTTAAAATCATGTTTCAATTGCAAGTTAGTATACCTAATTGTGGAAGAGAAGCTCAAAATAACCAAACCCCGAAACTACATGTTCCAGTGTAGGAATGATTGAGGGGTAAATCCCCGTGTTGATGTGATGAGATTATTTCCCTTTATCTTTCCCCTAAATTGACACCTTTATACTATTTGAGGCTCTCATTGATTTCATGTTTCCTTCTCTTTTTACTGTTACTCATTCTATTGACAAGATGTTTAGTTTTACATACTAGTATTATACCATACATACTAACGTCCCCTTTGCCCAGGGCGCTGTATCTTTAATGGATGCAGGCTGTATTGAGCAGTGATAGTTGTACACCCTCTCCTAAAATGACTTTGCGAGCCCCACTTAATTTTAGGGTCTTGTATCTCCTGTCCGCTATGTATATTGTTTTGAGGTATTCTAACACCCCGAAAAATTCCGAAGTACTTAAGTGTAAAGCCTGGTAAAAGTTGTAACACCCCGAAAAAATATAATTTTGTGGTCCATTATGTGACCGCAGAATCACTCTGCGGGCCGCATAATGGGCGCATAAGTGAGTAGGAGAGGACCAAATCTGGCAGCATATATTCAGTCGATTATGCGGTGCATTATGCGACCTCAAAATAGTTATATAGACCGCATAGTGACTGCATACACAGACAAATGTTTTTCAGTTTTGTCAGCAAGTATACAACAATTATGCGATCTGGAGCTCCATTTTTGGGATTTTTAAAAACCGACCCTATCTCGTTAGATACACTCTTTGGGGCATTTTTGAGCTATAATCTGACATTTCAGAGTGAGAGAGAGTGCCCTAGATTGAGAAGGTGTTCTTCAACAATTGTTCTTCAATTCTTGCCCATGTTTTGGAAGATTAAGAAGGGAAACTCACTAGGTCTTCATCCTAGAGGTAAGATTCTACACCCTAACCCCTAATTTCGAAATTATCTAAAAAAGGGTAATTAGCAAGATAATTGCTGGGCATGAGAGTTGTTTATTTTACATGCATGAGTTATCAAGGGGTGTATGAAGATTGTTGAACTAAACATGGAAAAGATTGGGGGTTGGGACGATGGAATTCTCCATAAAAGGACCTTGAAACCTTATGCACACCTAGTATTTGATAAAATGCTCAAATGAGCTAGAACTATGATCATCTTCCTAATTTTGATTCAATTTGTTATATTTCTACAATAGATTGAAGTTGCTAAGAATTCTGGAATATTTAGAGTGTAAGGAAGCTCAAGTGAGGTATGTTGGCTAAACTCTTCTCTTAGAATTGAATCCCACGATATTCATGGGAATTATATAAGTCCCGAGTGATTCATTATGAAATTGGGTTGAAAGATATATGTTTAACAAGCATCCCAAATGCTTTATTCATGTTATGTTACCAATTGAGGATGTGTTAAAATATGGGCTATGCATTAATAATGCTTTGAATTTAAGTCAAGTTCAAACGAAGGCTATTATGCCAAATTTTGTGAAATATCTCTATGTGCCTTGGACTCTAAATTGCTCACATGTGTACTACACACCTTGATTTGAATTGTATTTGTTGTTGATGATGATAATGATATTTGAAATTGATAAGGTGAGCATGAAATACTGAATATGGCCAACGTGCCAAGAATTATCTTATAATTATGGCCATTAGTGACAATGAAATGAAAAGATGTGAAAGTAATATGAAATGCGATGATTGATATAAAAAAGTTAATGTCTCAAATGAAACAGCCTAGCTGGTCGGGTCGTGATTGGACACCATGCCTCACACACGGTGGTGATTGTGCTAGAAATAGTAATTGAAATTATGGTTGTGGTCGATGTCCCTAATGGATAGCCTAGCCGATCAGGTCGTGATATGACTCCGTGTTAAAGACGGTGTATTGATATTGAGAGTAATTGTGGTTGATGTGTCTAATGAGATAGTCTAGCCGATCAGTTCATGATCAGACTCCGTGCTAAGAGTATGGTGGTACTGGTTTTCTGAATAATGGTATTGTGAATAATAATATTATGAATAATGGTATCGTTGACAATTGTATATCGATACTAAAAATCTCCCAATTTGAGATATGGAAATTAATTTGAACACTATCTTGATCCTAAATTGAGGTTTAATGTTGATTAAGGCTTTCATTGATATTATTATAATCTTGTTTGTATTATTTGTCATTCTATTGAGAGGGTGTTTAGTTATACATACTGGTGCTATTCGACAGTACTAACATCCCTTTTGTCGGGGGAGCTGCATCTTTAAATGGATGCAGGTGGTTCCATAGCTGGAGATATTGATCAATGATAGCAGTACACCTTCTTCCCAACTGACCTGATGAGCCCCACTTTATTCCGGGGTCATGAATCTTTGGTACTTTGTGTATTCTGTTTGAGGTATAACCGGGGCCTTGTTGCCGGCATTATCATTGTACTCTTCTTTATCTATAGAGGCTCCGTAGACATAGTGTGGGTTGTGTATTGGTGCTAGGAAAGTCAAAATATGTTATGTGGTGGCTGTATTATTTGTCCATTTGAGACTTTAAAAGTGATAAAACTATTGGTAATGAATTGGTATTGTAGACATGAACACATTTTTGTCTAATTGATTAAAATATGTATTATCTCCCTTCATGGATGAGTTTGGGTAGAATGAAATCTAACAGGCTTGCTCGGTCGGGTTCACTCGGTTGAGCGCCGGTCGCGCTCTTCGATTTTGGAGTGTGACCCGGAGCCTGATTGCAGCAACATCATGCTACTTTGAATTATATATTAGAGGCTCCGTAGATATAGCATCGATGGAACCTTTGTTTTTGGAAGTCAAATAAGAAATGTTGCATTTGTATCATATGTTTCCATTTCTAAACTATGAATGTGTAATGTAATATTTTAAGAAATCTTGAATGAAGTTCTGACGGTAATGAAATTTGTATTGTTCATCTAACCTTATCATTGTCTAATTAATGAAATATATCCTCTCTTTATTCATGGGTGAGTTCGGATAGAAGGCATTTTACAGGCTTGCTTGGCCGGGTTATCTTGATGAGCGCCAGTCGCGCTCCCCGAGGTCGGGGCATGACGCATCAATTAACTTATGATCTACTTTTATGTACGAAAGTATGGGGTATAACAAACTTGTATGTATACTTATATGAAATAAAAATTAAACATTTTATGTTATTGAATAATTCTGTGTTTGTTATAAAAATTCTTAATTTTGTCTTGAATAGTTTCTATTTAGGATAAGCTTGTTTAGATGATTAATCTTGTTAAGTTTACAACATACACAAATTGAAATGATGATTGAAAACTATAATGACCCAACTGGTTATTTTGTATATTTAAGCCTTGTTTCCCCCTTTAAAGCTTCCTCTCTGTATATTTGTGGTTGTGTGACTTTTGGGGATGGTTGGTTGGGTTTTGGGGAGGTTTTGGTTTGATTTGAAATACATAGTTCCTAGTTTGGAAGTTTAAGATTGAAGCGTTGGCCAAATTTGACTTTTGTGGAAACAACCCTGAAACGGTACTTTGATAGTCCCATTAGGTTTGTATGGTGATTATACATTATACCCATAATTGAATTCAAAGGTTCCAAGGATGAATTGGCTCTTTTTGCTGAAAGTTGACAATTTGAAGGTTTCAAAATTCCTAATTTTGACCATGACTTAACTTTGTGTCTATCGAGATCGAATTTTTGTTGCGGGACATGAAATAGATCTATTTTATCATTTGAAACTTGTGTGTAAGGTTTAGTGTCATTCCAAGTCAGTTTGGTAGGAATCAAACGCTCAGTTATGATTTTTGAGGGCTCAGGTGAGTTTTGGACTTGTTTTAGAATATTTGGCACATGTTCCAGTGTTGCAGATGTTGTTGGTGCTGCAGATCTCGCAAATGCGAGAACCATTTCGCATTTCCGAGGTATCAGTCGCATTTGCAAAGGGGTTTGGGGCATGTGCATGTCACTTTTGCGACATTGTGGTCGCTTTTGCAATGTTGACTGGTAGAGTGAAACTTTGTTTTTGCGAAGTCAGTGGTCGCGTTTGCGACATCCTTTGGTTTTAGCAGGCTTAGCATTTGCGGTCAATGGGTCCCACTTCCGGAGTTCGCATTTGCGAACCCCAGATCGCAAATACGACATATGTAGCTCGTTTGTAAAAGGGATTTCCGGACATAGACTCATTATTTCATATTTTGAGATTGGGAGCTCCGCTTTAGGCAATTTTGAGGCATTTTTCAGCAATTTGGGTTGGGTATGTTTTCTTGACTCGGATTTGATTATTTTTCATTAATCTCATCTTTTATTTAGCATTTAATTGATGAATCAATGAGTGAAATTGGCGTTTATGACAAAAGTTTCTAAAAATAAAAAATTAAGATTTGAGAGTCAATTTTGTAAGGCCCTGTTAAAAATTTCCTAATGATTTAAGATTATAAAGTACGCCAACGGTATTTGGGAATAACATATTTGGGTATTACAGGAGGCCCATGGGACAGAACCACATCATTTTGAAATGAAAGTATATGTTCAAGGTGTGTTGGAACATACTAAGGCGTTTTGTGAATGGCAAGAACTTGTGTGGAACAAGTTGGATACATTAAGTGGAAAAGATGTCTCAATTCGCAAAGGATCCTAACTCAAATGCATGCTACTTCCAAACTATAACTACTTAGGAAGTTATATACCAATCAAATTAAAGCTCTTTGAGTCTAGTTTCCAACACAACAAACCGTTCGTCATTTGGATATTTGTATAGAATGTTATGGCCATTTTACCGGACCTATGCAATATGCATGCCCAGATGCGCTGCCGCGCATCTTAGAGGGTATTATGCCTCACGTGCATGACCATATGCATGGTCACTTGCCCAGGTGCGCGACCACGCATGTAAGATCCCATTAAATTCCCCCAAGGCTGGGTAGAGAGAGGGTCTAAGTCATTTCCTTGAGCTAGGGCTTGCATATCAAGTGAAATCCACCAAACACTTCCCTCCCATGAACCAAGGTACTGTTTTTGGAGTATTTTGAGTTGATTACTACTCCTAAACACCTACATTAATAAGGATTAATCTTGAAGATCCATAGATTTCCATTCAAATCCCCAAATTGGTCAAAAACCCTACAAGTTGGGATTTTCAAGAGTCTCACTACAAGAGGTATGTCTGCCATCTCTAACTAATCTATGGTAATTGGTGATTGTTTTATAACCATGAAATGTGTGTTATAACTTATGGTATGTTGATTGGAAGCTATAAGTTCCCAATTTAAATACATACCCATTGTAGAGATTGAAAGGTGATTATATGATGGAATTTTATTGGTTGGGTGTGGATGGATGATCATATATTTGATGTTGGAAGTTATGAATTGTTTAGTGATGGTGGGATAAATTGTTGGTAAATGGTAGTAGTTGGATGAACTAATTTTATTGTTAAGAGATGTAGAGATTCATTCCTACTAGGTATTTGATAAAGTGCCTAAATGGCCTAAATTATGGAATTTATCACTAATATTGGTCCCATTGGATGTTGTTTTTATAGATTGAAGTTTCTTAGTGTAGTGGATCGTCGTAGTATTATTAAGGGGTGAATTCCAGGTATGTTGGCTAAACTACTCACTTAAAATTGAATTTCATGATGTTCCTGTATGTTTCAAGCATGGTTGGCTCAAGTTCCTAACTCCTATGTTCCGAGTTATTCCTTATAAACTTGACTAATCCAAATGAGCCTTATGTCGAAAGATATATGTTCAACGTACGGGCTGTGTATTAAAATGTTATGGCTTTGAGTCATGTTCCAAATGAAAGCTAGTATGCCAAATTGCG
>AWOL01S0088572.1:44449-55466 GCA_000715115.1 Nicotiana otophora | reverse complement strand
GCTCGGGCCGAGTATGGTACCGGGTGCCGGCCACGTCCCTTCAGGTTTGGGGCGTGACACTCGCCTCATAGTCGATCACCGACATCTAACCTTGCTGGAGCGGCTCGAACTGAAATCGCAACACTTTCCTCTGAGAGGGTGGAATATATCTATCCAGAAAGAGACGTATGAACTGGTCCCAAGTCAAGGGGGGAACCTGCTGGCCTGCCAAGAAGATAAGACCGGCACCATCTACGGTCCCTACCCTCCAGCTGAGAGGTGGTAAAGTCCACCACTTGGGACTCTAATATCCTCATGTTGTGCAGTCTATCACTGTAACAATCAATAAAGTCCTGGGGGTCCTCATGTCGCTCACCTCCGAAGACAGGATGTAGCCTGGTCCATCTATCCAATAGCTTTTGCGGCTCGTCGGCCGTAGTTGGTCTGGGCTCCGGTATAGCCGCTGCAACTGGCTGAGCTCTGCCCACGGGTAGTGTGTCCGGGGTCTGATATACGATAGTTGCATGCCCTGGAGCCTGAACGGTAGGGGTATGTGCTCTCTCTTCTGCCTATGATATGACTGGGTCTACTGGAAATAAACCAGCTTGAGTCATAGAAAGCATGAACCGCAACATACGGCCCATGGCCTCCTGGAATCCACTGTGGTCAGCCCTACTGCAGGCACCTCACCCTGCTCCTCAATAACAAGATCCTCTACTAGATCCACCGGTGGCATAAGTAGAGCAACTCTAGGATGCCCTCGTCCTCTACCACGGTCTGGAGCCCTCCCTCAGCCTCTTCCTCGGCCTCTAACAACAGGTGGAGCAACCCTTCCACGGTCGGGTACATCTGCCATGCAACTGCACGATAGGAGATGAAGTAATAGTAGCTTCCTAACACCCTATAGCCTCTCGAAGAAAAGTACGGACGTCTCCACACCGATCCGCAAGACTCTATCAGGCTTGCTCATGACTTGTGAGACCTACGTGAATCTAGTGCTCTGATACCATGTTGTCATGACCCACTTCCTCCTATAGGCCGTGATGGCGTCCAACGTCATCGCTAGGTATGCCAACGGTGAACTAGCCATGTATTTATTCTTTTTTTAATAATTTCAAAGTAGGTGATTTTTATTTATTAAGTAAATGAAAAGTAAAAAATTTAATAAAGTAAAGCGTAAATTAATAAAAGAGAAAGTATGATAAAATAAATACTCAAAAGCCATAAAGTGTCTACTAGCATGTTCTCAAGACTCGATGTCATAAATATATGAGCAACTAGTAGAATATACAAAACACCTATGCTACTATCGAAATAGGATAGACAGAAAGTAAATACAAAGGAGAGATTGCGGGTGATGCAGAATGGACTCAGGGAGCAGCTCACCAATATGCCTTAGGATAACGGGGATGCACACTTGAATGGACACCAGATGCACCTGCCTCAGATGTTGCACGATTAGTGCAGAAATGTAGCGTGAGTACATAAATAACATGTACCCAGTAAGTATCCAGTCTAACCTCGAAGAAGTAGTGACGAGGGGTCAACATCGACACTTACTACGGGCCAAGAATAAATACAGAAATTCTAAATAGGCATGGAGTACAAGAATAATAATAATAACACAATAACCAACAATGAATAAATGGTTATTTAACTAATAGTCAATTTAAAAGTCTCCATTTGACACGTGCTAACTCTAACTATTTCAGGCCATTAAATAAATTATAACCTCTCAAGCCATAAAATAATATCAAGTAAAATTCTGCTCCGAGTATTATCACGCATGATTTATGTCGAGGTCGTACTTCCCAATCCAAAATACTGTGTGCACTGCCGAGGGTCGAACGGCACGAACCTTAGATGCATCTATTATACTGTCGTGACGAACGACCCGCTTTCATGAGAGTAAAGAAGCTTACCTCGCTCGCTGAAGTATTTGCGACGCGAGAGGACATGTGTTTCTCAGAGTTATTATGTATTTCCTCAATTCTCCTCAACAATAAGAAATCAAAATTGAAAATTTGCAACTTTAAAATCCCTAGTCTCAACTCTATTCAAGACAATTAATATGCATAATAAATACATTAGTACAATTAAAGGGGATGAGTTCCCGTTAGACAAGAGACTTACCAAGTTCTCAAGCTCACTTCCGGTCCACAAATCTGCTCTAATGCCTCGACTCGGTGCCAATCAATCCGAAACTAGCCAAATGTTATATAAATTAATCAATACACACTCACAAGTTCATAATTTAGCTATTTAAGAAATTATCCAACCCAAATTAGAAGATCCCTAAAATTCACCACGAACTCAAATATATAATTTCTACCCAATTCCATAATCGTTTTCGTGGTTAAATTCTATTTTTATCAAAACCTAGGTTTTTCAACTAATCCACAATTTCTACAATTTATGTGTTAAGAATCTACCCAAAATGCATGTATTAAACTCATCTTGTATATAAATTACTTACCTCAAAGAGCTAGGTGAAAACCCCTCTTCAAAGAGCTCTGAAATCATCTAAGAAATGAACCAAAATAGCCTAAGTCCCGACATTAAAAGCCCTCACTGCCTCCAGCAATTCCGCTTCTGCGGACCTTGGGTCGCACTTGCAATACCGCATCTGCAGAAATTCTATCGCAGGTGAGGTCCTAGCCCAGGCTGCCTCCCTTCGCTTTTGCGGATGAAATCCGCTTCTGCGGGTCCGTTTCTGCAGATATTTCTCCGCTCCTGCGAGCATGCGCCTGCGGACCAAGTCCACTTCTGTGCCCCTAGGCCACCTTGGCCATTTCCGCAACGGCGTCCACGCTCCACATCTGCGATCTCACGGGTGCGGAATATTCCTCGCACTTGCTCTCCTAGGCCATCTTCACAGGCCTTGCACCTGCAATGAACCCACCGCATCTGCGTGACCACACATGCGGCCATTCCCCCCGCAGGTGCGAAGACACCAGATTCAGCAACAACAACACTCCCCAATTTCAAAGTTCCAATCCGTTTTCGATCCAAATTTTACCCGAGGCTCCCGGAACCCCGTCCAAGCATACCAACAAGTTTGTAAACATAATACGGACCTGCTCGAACTCTCAAAACACGAAAAACGACATCAAAACATCACACCCCACAACCGAATCGAATCAACTTATGACCTTCAAGTTCTTCCAACTTACTCCGAACGCACCGAATCATACTTAAACTTCTTGGAATGACACCAATTTTTGCATGCAAGTCACAAATCACCATACAGAACTATTCCTAGGCTCGAAATCCCAATCGGACCTCGATAATACCAAATCCTACTTCAAACCAAATTTAAAGAATTTAAAAACTTTCAATGTGCCAACTTTCAATATTAGGCGCCGAAATGCTCTCGGGTCATCGGAAACCCTATCCGAACACACGCCCAAGTCCAAAATCATCATACGAACCTATTGGGACCGTCAAATCCCGGTTCCGAAGTCGTTTACTCAAAACGTTGACTCAAGTCAAACTTAACCAATTTATGCCAATATTAAGGAACTAAGTATTCCGATTTCAACCCGAACCCTTTCAAACCCGAACTAACCATCCCCGCAAGTCATAAAACGGTAAAAGTGCATACGGGGAGTCTTAATTAGGGCAACAAAGATCTAAAAATTAAAGTAAAATGATCGATCGAGTCATTATACATACGATTATATGTCTACATTTGTAGAGCTTAAAATTATTAGGCCTATGAATTATGAATAAAAGTAACGACAATGAGCCACCCTTCCCCATGAGACAGACATTTGTAGGGGACGCTCCCCCAACTTCCCTTCTCTGTTCCCAAGTCAGATGTCTCTGTTTTCTTCTGTTGTTATTTGCCCTCTCCTTATCTTCTCATATTTCTCAAGGTTTGCTTCAATTATTCTGACTTTTGGACAATACTTCTCAAATTTCAAATCCTACGGCTATTTTTCTTTTAATAAAATTGCTTTTTAATCAAAATAAAATACCATATTCTATTTGCATTGTTCAATAATTCCTCTCTTTCTAATTATACTTGGTTAAATACTATTCGAAGGGAATGGAAAAAGAGGAGAGGAGAAGGAGGGAAGTTTCTTAATTGATATGAATATCTAGTCAAAATGATTGAAAGAAAATAATTAATCATCTATATTATTCATTAAAAAAAGGGTTGGACAATGATTTTTTTAAAAACGAGTCAAATATGGATAAGAACCATATTATTCATTTAGAAAATGAATAACCAATTAATAACTAATGTGTTTAACTTTTACATTTGTAAAGCCTCAAATTGAGAGTTTCTCAAGTTTGAGAGATTATGAATTCTCCCAAAAATGATCATATTCAAGAAGTCATGGACCATATGGTTACCCATATTATCCGCCAGTTACTCCATTTTTTATCCGTATTAAATATGTATCGAGTCGGATAATATATTCATTTTTATTATCCGCTTTTGACCCGTCCCAATATCCGACCCAACCCGTCCGTTTGTCGCCCTTTATATATCTTATGTTTAAATGGTTTTACAATGTTTAAAAGAGTAGACCACTGAGCACATGCCCAATTCTGATCATCCATATTAAATCAGAAAGCTAGAGAATGCCGCCAAATTTCAAAACTAGAGAATGCAGCCAAAATGAAGAAAATTTGCCAGTACCAACAACTAAATTATAGGATTACTTTTGTGGGTAGTAACTCAATTTTCACTTTATTATATTAAAGTTACTAAACTATTGTAAAATAAAATAAAACCACTCAACAGTTTTTTGAATATTATAAGTAGTGACTACACAATTTTTTATAATTGACAAATCACTCAACTTTACTACAGGATATCATGTTAATCTATAAATGACTAGAAATCGTTTATACTATGCCTATTTGGACAACAACCAAATCGAAATCCACGTTTTAAGGTAGTGAGGAAAAGAAATAATATGTAGTCACACGTATAATGAAAAAAAAGCTAAAACTTTTGTTCATAAGTTTTTGACGGGTAAAAAAAATCAGAAATAGCCGGATTTTATAATTGGTAATTAAAAAATAGCCACAGTTTCAAAAGTAATTAAAATTTGGCCATTTTTCATGTAAAGATAAAATTTAAACAAAAAAACCCTTAAAAGTCCGGAAAACTTTCAGCATGATATGCTAGAGTTCGAATATTTTACATATGAGATTTCAGCATAATGTGTTGAAGTTCCATCATAATACGATGGAAGTTTATACGCAGAAGCTCCATTATCAAGCATATTATGCTGGAACTTTTTGTGTTTCAGCTAGGGTATTTTTGTCCAGATTTTATCTCCACATAAAATAATGAATATTTTTCAATGACTTTACAAATATTGTTTATTTTTCGATTACCGATCCGAAAACCGGCTAGAAACGCTATTTTCACTTTTTGATGCATCGTTGAAACTTCTGATGGATGGGCAAGACTTGCCTTGCCAAAATTTTTGATGGTTATCTGGACCAAGTATAAATTGTGTAATAACTTTGATACAAATTGTTCACAAATCTCGATGAATCGTCATAACTTGCCTGCGTAGAAAATAAACCAACACATTTTTGCTTCAAAATCAATCCAAATCAACTACAAATTTGATATCAAAACTTCCAGTACTAACCCCAACTACTCACAATGGTTAAATTTAACCTAAACCTGTAAAAATCAATAGACTTACTTTGTCTTCTTCAACAAGTATTTTTTCACCTCAATAAAACAATAACATTCTTCAGGTTTCTTCAGGTGGAAGGACATTCCCTGCAATATCTTGCAAGTAACAGAGTTAAATTATCAAAGGATAAAAAAAGACCCAAGCAAAAGGTAACAATGGAATACCACAGCCTTTATTAGAATTTTGGTCAAGAACAACAACAACAACAACAACAACCCAGTATAATCCCACTAGTGGGGTCTGGGGAGGGTAGTGTGTACGCAGACCTTACCCCTACCCTAGGGTAGAGAGGCTGTTTCCAAATGACCCTCGGCATTCTTCCCTCCAAGAACTCCCCACCTTGCTCTTGGGGTGACTCGAACTCACAACCTCTTGGTTGAAAGTGGAGGGTGCTTACCATCAGAGCAACCCACCTTGTCAATTTTGGTCAAGAAAAGTAACAGAAACAGTTTGAAGAGCGCGGGTGTGGTCCCAAGCCTAAATGTGAGGGCTTTTTGTTGGGAGCCCACGGTCCAATTCGGCCCAGTATGTACCCACAATGAGTTGTCGTAATCATCTTATAAATGGGACTAGAGTTTCAAGCGCAATGGACAATGACCCATGATTGTAACAGGCTGAAGTTTTGTTGCTGTAGAGGTCAATGCTTGCTTTGAAAATTGTAAGGGGCGCCCTATTTTGTCGCCCCTATTTAACTTGTACTCGTTTTGTTTGTCGTTTGCATTCGTACCCGGTTTTTTGTTAAAAGCATTTTAAAAAGACGGCTTTGCCCCTTCTTTAATAAAAGACTACTTTCTCTTCAAATATACGACATATTGTCTCTTGTCTCGTCTCTCTCCTTCTTCGCGATTTTTGATTATTCTCTGAAATCAAACGGTTTTCGCCATTGCATTCTGCTTGATTAGCAACTTTTTCTTCTCCAACAAAATCAAGTATACTCACAGGTACGATTTTAATGGTTGCTTTTGTACATTGCACTAACTGTGTATGGGATTTTTATTTAGGATTAGTTTTATGACTTAATTTCTGGGTTTTTTGTTGATAGTAATCTTACTTGAATCATTTTTCTTTTTTTATTTGTGCTAACATAGTTTCCTAGGTTTTTCTTTGATCAGTGCATTAGTTTTGTAGGTTTTAATTTTACGATTAGTGTTTTTAGGTTTGATGAAACTGTGATTGTGTTTTTGATGAAAATTTTATTTATTCTTAGTGATTGTTGGAGACATTGAAATTTTTAAAAATATTGAGACTCAAATAGATGATGTTATTAAAGTCTAAAGTTTATAATACTTCAAGGATAACTTAATTCTAGGAGCTGAAGTTTTATTTTATATTTTGTAAAAGTAAAGTATGTTTTGTGTGCAGTTTTTGTTTTGTTTTTGATGAACTTCAGCATTATAGGAGTTGAAGTTGTGTTCTGTATTTGTAAAACTACATCATATTTTTGCTGAAGTTTTTATTTTGTAATTGCTGAATTTTGGTATTCTTAGAGCTGAAGTTTTGTTCTGTATTTCTGTAAAGTTAGAGGTCTTTAAAATATAACTTAAGCCAAATTGTGCTGAAGTTTTTAATGATTATTTTGATAATGTTCTGAAATTATTTTTGTCACGACCCAAAATCCTAGCCCGTTGTGATGGCGCCTATCTCAATACTAAGCAAGCCGACAACTTCAATAAGACACATTTTCTCTTAAGTGTGAAATCATAATATTTGAATTTCCATAGAAAAATCTCACAAATTACTGACATAAGATACATTCCCAAAACCCGATGTCACTGAGTATATGAGCATCTAAATGATAACAAGTCTGACTGATAAAAACATTGTCTGAAAAATGTAGAACAGTACAACAACTGAAGAGAAGAGAGAGTCAAGGTCTGCGGATGCCAAGCAGCTACCTCGATAGTCTCCATAGATAAAGCTCCGAAAAACTAGCAACCGCCGTGTCCGGAGGTACCTGGATCTGCACACGAGGTGCAGGGTGTAGTATGAGTACAACTAACTTAGCAAGTAATTATACAAAATAAAGAGATAAAGATAGTGACGAGCTTCACAGCTGAGTCCAATTACAGTAATTTCGAACATAAGAATATAAGCATGCTTTCATGTTCAATATATGGATCTGCACGGACAACTCACGTACTGCACGAACAACTCACGTGCTGTACGGACAACTCACGTGCTATAGTATAATATCTCACAATCAGGCCCTCGGCCTCACTCAGTAATAAATTTCTCCAGTCTTTCGGGTTCTCAATAATCATAAAAATCATCCCAAACAACATGTCACGACCCAAAATTCAACGAGTCGTGATGACACATAACCCAACCCGCTAGGTAAGGCAGTTAGCCACTAACCAATTCTAATAATAATCAATAAAGCAATTATATAAAGAAATTATCTTAATCTTATACGTTTCCCAAGAACTAGTAGTACAAATCATGAACTTCTAAGAATAAAATTTACAAAGCTGAAATGAAATAAATATATTGTCTATTTGAAAAGTACATAAATAGAATATTTATAAATCTAAGACTACCACGAACAAGAGGCAGCTACAACGGGGACGCAGGTACATCTTCAAATCCAGCTTCCATCGAACACAACAACATCAACAACCAACATCTGCACGTAAGGTGTAGAAGTATAGTATGAGTACAACCGACCCCATGTACTCAATAAGTAACAAACCTAACCTTAGGTTGAAAGTAGTGATGAGCTAACATAAGGTCAGGTTCAATACTAATATCCCACAACAGTTCATAACAGCATAATACAAGTAATAAAAGATGTATCTCAAAAGTAAAATGCTCAGCTAGTTCACAGTTCCAGAAAAATAATCATGTATCTACGTGAAAACCCAAATCCTTTACCGAAAAGGCCAAAAATACGAGTAAGTTTGAAAATTGTAATTTTTCCAAATATCCTTTCCACAATAAATAAGATGTTTCATTTTCTTTCCAGATAGCAAGTGTGAAATAACTCTCTATGCCTATATATCAATGTGTGTACAAAGTCATGAATGACGTGATACTGTACAGCATGAGGAAAAAAAATCTCTATGCCTGTATATCATGTGTGCATGCCGATGCCATGTATCTCATAGATGAATCATGTACTCACACTCTCAGAGCACTCAATCTCACTGCCTCACACTTTCCACCCATCATTCTCAATCACTCGGTAGTGTATATGGCCCAGGGAAGATCTATCCCGGAATATATACATCACTGACCATCAGTCACTCAGTACCGATGAAGGTCAATCTGACCCCATGGAGAAGATCCATCTCCAGGTATATAAATGCTTCGGACAAGATCCATGTCCAGGGAAGATCCATCCCTCATTATAATCAACCACACTCACTGGGGGTGTGCAGACTCCGGAGGGGGGCTCCTACAGCCCAAGCACTATCAAAAGCCAGAACCAGGCATAAATAAATATAGCATGCTGCGACGTGTAGCCCGATCCCATAACTTTCACTCATAATCAGGCTCTTGGCCTCACTCAGTCATCAATCTCTCAAGTCTCACTCACATGCTCGCAATGTCATGAAACTAGCCTGACAACAATAATATGATGTATCAATAATAACAACTGAGACTGAGATATGATATGAATGCATGAATATGACTGAAGACGAAATATCTGTCACGACCCAAGCCGATGGGCCGCGACGAGCACCTGGTACCTTACTCAACCGAGTACCAACGTAACATATCTTTCTTATTACATCATCATATACACGTGACATATGAGACTAATAGGTCAACATCATCATTTATAAACTTAAAACATAGGCCGACAAAGCCGTACAATCTTTCACGTACAAGACATATGTCTACAAGCCTCTAAGAGTACATAAATATCATAAAGGTCGGGACAGGGCCTCGCCATACTAATCAGTACATATCCTAATCATACTGACCACATAAGCAACTCCGGAACAAATGGAGTGCATCAACATCTTCCGCTGAGCTGATCGCCTACTTGGAGGACTCTCGACTTGTCTATCGAGACCTGCGGGCATGAAACACAGCGTCCCCAGGCAAAAGGGACGTGAGTACAAATAATGTACCGAGTATGTAAGGAATAAAGATTAGTAAATAATAGACATGAGAGAAACATGGAGTAAAAGACTCGACATGTACATCTGCATAGCTCTGTGAATCATTTCATTTTTATAATGTCATGCATATGCGTATAAATGTCATATCATGCATTGTTATATACATTCATAACATCATCAAGCCTCCGAGGGCATCCCATCATATCATGTCGGCCACTGTGGGCAAATCATCAACGTATACCAGCTGATCAGGTGGTGGTGCGTATATAACGCCAAAACCTTTTTCCATTTTCCATATACATATAATATACATATATACGCGTATATAACGCCATCTGTTCATGGGTCAATGTATATGTATAAATGCATGAAATGCATAAGTAATACATTAATAATATTTTCTCGGAATGTCATAAATATAATATGCCTTAAGAAATACGTTAATAAGATTTTCTCGGAATGTCATAAAAATAATATGCATGTCGGATAAATTTTATCAAATACGTATTTTTCTGAGACCCATGAACAGATGATAAAATAATATGACACGTGGGGAATCAAGAACATAAGCATCTCTAATATTTCTATGAATAGAGTCATGTATGGAAATTGTGCATTTTCTCGTTTTGTTTGTGTCGTATGGATCATGCCAAAAGAAATAAGGGATAGCCTTAACATACCTGAACCAATTCTCTTAGAATTTGCAATTCACGCTTTAAACAATCAACAATCAACATTATCTAATTTTGGTATGGAATTGTTTTGCTCTTTGAAGAACTCACAACCAGCCACTTTCTATAAGAGATTCCATTGATTTGTAATGTACACATGAATGGCATCTCACACTTAGAAAGAACTCACGTTCGTAATAAGAGATTGATTTGTACACATAATTGATTTGAAATAAGAGATTCCATTGATTTGTAATGTACACATAAATGGCATCTCACATTTAGAAAGAACTCACGTTCGTAATAAGAGATTGATTTGTAAGAACTCACGTTAAGCCTTTAGAAACTCACAATAAGATAGCATCTTATGTCTTACTAATTGTAAAAAGTCTTTAGTGGATGTGGCCCACTTAGTTAATGAGTAAGCTACTTAATCCTCTAAATTTGCCACATATTTAAGACTTAATAGTCAGTTTAAGAGTGATAGGGGATGCTGCCACATTTTTGTGGAGTTAAGCCATCTAAATCATTAATTATCCAAAGATTTTAATTAATCTCCCACTAAAAATTATTAATTACCCAATTATCCACATAATTAAGAATTATCTCAACTTACTTAAAATACTAC
>AWOL01S0088572.1:13368-30455 GCA_000715115.1 Nicotiana otophora | reverse complement strand
CCCATCACCTAACATGTGCGTCACCTCAATACCAATCACATAACACGTATTACGAGGTTTCATACACTCAACACTAAGTTTAGAAGAGTTACTTACCTTGAACAAGCCAATTCCAATACCGAGCAAGCCAAGCGATGCTCTAAAATGCCATCCCGCGCGTTTCGACCTTCGAATGGCTTGAAACTAACCAAAAACAACTCAAATACATCAAACAATGCTAAAGGAACCAATCCCGATCGAAAAGGATCAAATCTTGAATCAAAAGCCCAAAATTGGCCAAAAGCCCAACCCAGGCCCGCACCTCGGAACCCGAACAAATTTACAAAATTCAACAATCCATTCAATTATGAGTCTAACCATACTTGTTTCACTCAAATCCGACTCCAATTCGATATTCAAAACTCAACAATTCATATTATGAAACTTTAGGCCAAATACCCCCAAGTTCCTCTTTAAATTCACAATCCAATTACCTAATCGAAGGTAGATTCATGAAATATAACCAAAATTGAGTAGAGAACACTTACCCCAATTCATATGGTGACATTTTCTTGAAACATCGCCTCAATCCGAGCTTGGAAATGTTAAAATGAAGCCAAAATTGCGAACCCCTGTATTTATCATTCTGCCCACCACTTTCGCACCTACGACACCTTAGCCGGTTAAGCGGCGTTGCTTTTGCGACCAAAAATCATGCTTCTGCGGAGAAGCACCGGAGGCCTGCCTTCGCACCTGCGGTAAATACCCGCATCTGCACACTTGCAGATGCGTGCCCAAATATCGCTTCCGTGCTGCTGACTGCTTTTGCGCTCAACTCACCGTTTCTACGCCTTCACAGATGCGAAGCAATCTCCGCTACTGCAAAACCCTGCTCCCAGAAATATTTCCGCTCCTGCAACCCTTTCGTCGCTTCTGCGACCATCGCACCTGCGCAAACCAGTTGCAGGTACGGTCACACCAGAACCAACAATAGCAACATGAAGTGAAAATGATTTGAACCTCATCCAAAACTCATCCGAGCCACTCGGGACCCCGTCTGAATATACCAACATGTCCAATAACATAACACAGACCTACTCGAGGCCTCGAATCATGCATAACAACATCCAAACGATGATCACACCTCAAAATGCAGAACTATTACTTACCTCAACTCGAGAAATGCTTTATTCCAATAATCCTTTGCCTCGTGAATTGGCCTCCGAATGCCTCGAATCTAGTCACAATTAATTCGATTCAATCAATTCGAATTATAGGATTTAATTCCATATGAAAATACAAAGTTTCAAACAAAAATCCAAAATTGCACTAAATAATTGCCCGTAGGGCCCAAGCTTCGGAACCCGACAAACATTACAAATTATGAACACCCATCTAACCACGAGCCCAACCATACAAATTTCACCAAATTCCAACATCAACTCGACCCTCAAATCTTCAATTAAAGTCTTTGAAGATTTCTACCATTTTCAACCCAATCTTTACCCATTTGAACTCAACAATATTTCCATAAACCTTATTGGTACGTGTATGTATAAATAATACTCTTACACTCAAGGATAATACTTCCAATCACCCATCTTTACCCAAACTCGAAATTGAAGACTAGGGGTTAGAACCTTACCTTCGGTGAAGATCCTGTGATATTTTCTTGTTGGATTTCAAAGCTTGAACAAGATCTTGATGAACAAAGCACTTGAGCTTCTTCCTCTCTCTAAAACACTCTCCCTTCTCTCTACAAATGTCAGATTTTTGCTCCAAAATAAGCTTCAAGGGCTATAAATCGAAGTTGGGTCGGGTTATAAAAATCAGAAAATGGACTCTCCGAACTAGGGTCTGCGATCACAAAGTGGACCGCACGACTGTTGTGAGGCCTGCAAAATGGACTGCGGAATTGATCGTCAAAAACTGGATTGTTTCGGGTTGGGTCTGTGGCAGGTTTACGGACCGCACTGTTCTGCGGTCGCATACATAATGCACTGCATAACTTCCCTCCAGAAATCCCAAGTTGATTCTGCAATAGGTTTTGCGGTCCGTGAAATGATTATGCAATTGCATAATTGACCGCACAATGGTCCTCAACCTTGGCTCATTTTTGCTTCACTCTGCGGCCATTATGCGGTCCGCAGAGTGATTCTGCGGCTGCATAGTGGGCCGTAGAAATGTATTTTCCTGCCCGAAAATTTCTTTTTACTCACCAGCGCATTGTGCAACCCAAAAAGTCCGAGCTGCGAGAAATTTTTACAACCTTTGTACTAATTGATCTACCTTTGCACCACAAAACCTTAATTTCCTTAGTAAAAGTTCTCCGGGGTCGTTACACATAAGTCAACATCCGGTTAACCTTTTCAACTTAAGTTCCAAACCTTGAAACTAAGTGTTCCAATCATTCCAAAACTTCACCAGACTCGAACTAATCCCCCCGGCAAGTCACATAACAACTGTAAAACATAAATTGAGGAGATATAGGGGAACAAGGTTGTAATACTCAAAACGACCGGCCGGATCATTACATTCTCCCTCTCTTAAATAAACATTCGTCCTCGAACGGATTTAGAATTATACCTGGAGTCTCAAATAGGTGTGGATATTTGCTCCGCATCTCCTGCTAAGTCTCCCAAGTAGCTTCTCTGATTGGCTGTCCTGTCCACTGCACTTTCACTGAAGTTATATTCTTTGATCTCAACTTTCGAACTTACCGGTCTAAAATTCCCACCGGCTCCACGTCATAACTCAAATTACCATCCAACTGCACTTTGCTGAAACCCAAAACATGAGACGGATCCCCGACATACTTCCGGAGTATAGATACATGAAATACTGGATAAACACTTGATAGACTAGGAGGAAATGTAAGTTCATAAGCCACCTCTCCAATCTTCTTAAGCACCTCAAACGACCCAATATACTGAGGGCTCAACTTGCCCTTCTTCTCGAACCTCAACACACCCTTCATGGGCAAAATCTTGAGCAGAACCTTCTCCCCAACCATGTAAGAAACATCACGGACCTTCTAGTTGACATAACTCTTCTGTCTAGACTATGCCGTGTGAAGTCGCTCCTAAATCAATTTAACCTTCTCCAAAGCAACCTAAACCAAATCAGTACCCAATAGCCTAGTCTCACTCGGGTCAAACCAACCCACCGGAGACCGACATCATCTCCTATATAAAGCCTCATACGGAGACATCTGAATGCTCGATTGGTAGCTGTTATTGTAAGCAAACTCTGCCAGTGGCATAAATTAATCCCAAGAACCCCCGAAATCTATAACACAAGAACATAGCATATCTTCCAATATCTGAATAGTGCGCTCGAACTGTCCGTCTATCTGAGGGTGAAATGCTATACTTAGCTGAATTTGTGTACCTAATTCTCGCTGCACTGCCCTCCAAAACTGTGATGTAAACTACGTACCCCGATCTGAAATGATAGACACTGGCACACCGTGCAGGTGAACAATCTCGCGGATATAAATCTCAGCCAATCGCTCCGAAGAATAAATAGTACCAACTGGAATAAAATGTGCAGATTTGGTCAACTGATCTACAATCACCCAAACAACATCAAACTTTCTCAAAGTCCGTGGGAGCCCAACTACAAAGTCCATGGTAATACGCTCCCACTTCCACTCCGGAATTTAAAGTCTCTGAAGCAATCTTCCCGGTCTCTGATGTTCGTACTTCACCTGTTGACAATTTAAACACCGAGCTACAAACCTAACTATATATTTCTTCATTCGCCTCCACCAATAGTGCTGTCTAAAATCTTGATACATCTTTGTGACACCTGGATGAATGGAGTACCATGAACTCTGAGCCTCTTGGAGAATCGACTCATGCAAACCATCTACATTAGGCATACATAGCCTGCTATGTATTCGTAATACACCATCATCCCCAATAGTGACTTACTTTGCATCACCGTGGTGAACCGTGTCCTTAAAGACAAGCATATGAGGGTCATCATACTGACGTTCTCTGATACGATCATAAAGAGAAGACTGAGAAACCACACAAGCCAAAACTCAGCTCGACTCAGAAACATCCAATCTGACAAACTGGTTGGCCAAGGCCTGAACCTCTAAGGCTAAAGGCCTCTCTGCTACCGGTAAGTATGCTAAGCTGCCCAAACTCTCTGCCTTACGACTCAAGGCATCGGCCACCATATTGGACTTTCCGGGATAAAAGAGAATGGTGATATCATAATCCTTAAGCAACTTCAACCATCTCCGCTACTGCAAATTAAGATCCTTCTGTTTAAATAGATGATGTAGACTTTCGTGATCGGTATAAACCTCACAATGGACATCGTACAAATAATGCCGCCAAATCTTCAAGGCATGAACAATAGTTGATAACTCAAATTTGTGGACCGGATAATTCTTCTCATGTACCTTTAATTGTCTGGATGCATAGGCAATCACCCTACAGTCTTGCATCAGTACTACGCCGAGACCAATACGCGACGCATCATAATACACAGTATAAAACCCTGAACATGTAGGCAACACCAATATTGGGGTTGTAGTCAAAGTTGTCTTGAGCTTCTGTAAGCTCTCTTCACACTCATCCGACCACCTGAACGGAGCACCTTTCTGGGTCAATTTAGTCATAGGCGCCCCAATAGATGAGAAACCTTCCACGACTCGATGATAATAACTGGCCAAGCAGAGAAAACTCCGGATCTTAGTAGCTGAAGATGGCCTGGGCCAACTCTGAATTGCCTCTATCTTCTTCGGGTCCACCTTAATTCCTTCACTGGACACTATGTGTCCCAAGAATGCCACTGAACTAAGCCAGAATTCATACTTAGAGAATTTGGCATAAAGTTTCTCCTCTCTCAGCCTCTGTAATAAAATACCCAAGTATTGTACATGCTCCTTCTGGCTACATGAATACACTAGGATATCATCAATAAATACTACGACAAATGAATCAAGATGTGGCTGGAATACACTATTCATGAAGTGCATAAATGTTGCTGGGGCATTGGTCAGCCTAAAAGACATCATGAGAAATTCATAGTGACCATAGCGTGTCTTGAATGCCATCTTTAGAATATCCAAGTCCCGAATTTTTAACTGGTGATACCCGGATCTCAGATCAATTTCGGAGAATACCTTCGCTCCTTGAAGCTGGTAAAATAAATCATCAATACATGGTAAAGGATACTTATTCTTGATTGTAACTTTGTTCAACTGCCTGTAGTCGATACATATCCGCATAGTACCATCTTTTCTTTTCACAAATAAAACTGGTGCACCCCAAGGTAACACACTAGGCCTAATAAACCCCTTATCAAGAAGTTCCTGAAGTTGTTCTTTCAACTCTTTCAATTCAACTAGTGCCATACAATATGAAGGAATATAAATGGGCTGTGTACCCGACACCAAATCAATACCGATATCAATATCCCTGTTGGGTGGCATACCTAGCAGGTCTGCAGGAAATACATCTGAAAAGTCTCGCACTACCGGTACTGAATCAATAGTAGCTGTATCTGCATCAATATTTCTCACAAAGGCGAAATATGACAAACACCCCTTCCCCACCATACGTTGGGCCTTCAAATAAGAAATTACCCTACTAGGAACATAATCTAGAGAACCTCTCCATTCGATCTTTGGCAAGCCAATGTCACGGTTTTTGTGTGACAGTCCAGAATAGCATGACATGGGGACAACCAATCCATACCCAGGATTACATCGAAATCAACCATACTAAGCAATAAAATATCAAATTTAGTTCTAGTCCCCCAATAGTTACCACACACGACTGATACACACGATCGACCATAATAGTATCGTCCACTGGCATAGATACACGTACAAGAGAAACTAAGGACTCACGGGGCATATCCAGATAATGAGTAAAGTATGATGATACATACGAATAAGTAGAACTAGGGTCAAATAATATAGATGCCTCCCTGTGGCACACTAAGACAATACCTGTGATCACTGCATCCGAGGCAACGACATCTAGCCTGGCATGAAAAGCATAGAATCGGGCCTGACCACCACCTGATCGGCCTCCCTTTCTTGGGCGATCCCTAACTAGCTGAGCCCCACCCTGAGCTGGATGGGCGGGTGGTGTAACTGCTGGTATTGGTGCTGTCTGCCAAACACTCTATTGTGGAGCCATACTCAACAGCGTAGGACAATCTCTCTTGAAATGACCAAATTCTCTGCACTTGAAACAACCCCTCCTCTGACGGAACTACTTCTCCTGATAATCCGAGGAATTACCTGTCGAAACCTGAGTGGACGAGGCATGATGAGAACTTTGCGTTGGTAGTGCACTTAATGAAGACTGGGTTAAGTGAGCACTATAAGAACTGTGGCTAGCTGATACACCACGATGAGCTGGACGAGTCATCTGAGAGGTCCTATAAGGGTGACCCCTATTATGGTAGGACTGTCCCCTAGAAGGTATCCTACCAAAATCGTCAGAACCTCGAGGCCTTTTAGCCTCCCTGTCACCACGCTCCTGGCTACGGACCATCTCTATCTATCGAGCAATGTTAACCACCTCGTCAAAAGTGGAACCAGATACCCTCTTTCTAGTCATAAGCAACCGTGGATGATTCATGAGGCCATCAATAAACCTCCTAATACTCTCCCTGTCAGTGGGAACCAACCAAACTGTGTGACGAGCCAACTCAGAAAACCTCATCTCGTACTGGGTCACAGACATGCCATCCTACGGAAGCTGCTCAAACTATCTGCGCAGCTCCTCCCTACGAGACTGCGACACGAACCTCTCCAAAAAGAGAATAGAGAATTCCTGACATGTAAGTGGTACTACACCGACCGGCCTACGCCTCTCATAGGCCTCCCACCATCCGCTGAAAACTGAAAAGTAGTGAACGAGAACCCACCGGTCTCCAGAATACCCGCTGTCCTAAGCATCTGCTGACACTTATCCAGAAAACCCTGAGCATTCTCTAACTCAGCACCGCTAAACGATGGAGGTCGAAGCCTCCTAAATCTCTCAAGTCTCCTCTTCTCATCATCTTCCATGTGTTTAGATTATGTGTTGGCATTGTAGGGACCCATAGAGGTCGTGTATATGTTGAATTATCTGCTAAATTGTTATTTTGTACTCAGTCATAGTTTACTTGTTATTTTATCTCAGTCTGTATTATTAATTAGTTGATGCTTCATATCATTATTGTCTGGGCTGATTTCATGATTATTGAGAGCCCGAAAGACTGGAGAGATTCATAACCGAGTGAGGCCGAGGGCCTGATTGTGAGATATTATACAATAGTACGTGAGTTGTCCACGCGGATCCTTATATTATACTATTCCACGTGAGTTGTCCGTGCAATACTTGAGTTATCCGTGCGGATCTAGATATTTATACTATGGCACGTGAGTTGTCCGTGCTTATAGCGTTTGGGCTGTAGGAGCCCTTCCGGAGTCTGAACACCCCCAGTGAGTGTGAGTACCCATTGAGTGTGAGTGCTGAGAGCTGAGAGCAGAGAGTAGAGAGCACAGTGGTTGAGCTATTGTGACGAGTTGAGTGACTATTGCCCTGAATGCTATACTTGCTTTTCATTTGTGGTTGCACTTAGTTGCTATCTGTTATTTTTGTGAATGTTTTCTGAAGGAGTTTATATTCGGATTACATGAACTTGAACTGTATAAAGTTGATTTGACTTAAATTGCTGGATTGGAAAGCATGTCTATTCTTTGTTGGAATTACTGAAAATGAACTATAACTGTGTAGCTCGTCACTATCTTCAGTTCCTTATTTATTTCTGTTACTTGCTGAGTTGGTTGTACTCATACTACACCCTACACTACATGTGCAGATCCAGGTGTGTCTGATCATGGAGATTGTTGAGTCCAGGCATGTTGAGTTTCGGAGACCGCAAGGTAGCTGCCAGCGTCCGCAGGACCTTGTTACTCCTTCCACATTTCTTTCCATTTTTTACTGATATTTAGACATTGAATGTAATAGTTCTAAATATTTTGACGCTCATGACTTAGTGACACCCCGATGTCGGGTTATGTTTTATTCGCACTTATGTTTTATTTGGGTTTTACCCCATATTTATGAGAAACTCCGGGTATTTTAAATGTCTTAATTCACTTCTGTTAAATTTTGAAAGTATTTTGGAAAGGTCGGCTTGCCTAGTACCACGATAGGCGCCATCACGACGGGTTAGGTTTTGGGTCGTAAAAAGTTGGTATCAGAGACCTAGGCTGCATAGGTCTCACAAGTCATGAGCAGGTTTAGTAAAATCCTACGGATCGGTACAGAGACGTCTGTACTTATCTTCGAGAGGCTGCCAAACCCTTAGGAAAATTTTACTTCCTTGCATTCTATCGTGCGGAATTGATTCAACTTGAAACATAACTCTTTGAATTCCTTCTACACAATTTGTATGCGCATACGAGCTCTCGGTATCAGTTGTGCATCGCCGACTTGTGATTCTATGAACGAGGTTTGAGTCTGTGTTTTCTTGATGGGCCAGTCTGGAGGACTTGAGGCCGGGGTTAGACCGTAACTTAGGCTCGGTAGTTTTGACTGTGAGAACTTGTACATATGGACCCCTATATCCGGTAATATCCCCACGAGTAGGATTTATGGCTCGATGAGCGAGTGAATGGATATATAGTAAGTATGAAGTGACTGTGGGATGTGTTCAGATGGGTTGAATGTGACAAATAAAGTTTGCATATGACTCAAGAGTTTGCTATTGGGTACTTGATTTCTGTCTTGATTTGACGTATAGTCTCGAGTTGTGAGTGTATTGGAGGATCTTTCACATTGTTAAATTGTGTGGTAACTTAAATTCTCATGTCTTGTTAATGAGTTTGGACTCAAGAAGAGTAAGTGATTGTGTAGTAATTTTGGTTGCGAATGGGCATTTCTAATGTTGATGGCCCGAGAAAGATGATCTTCGAAGAGGCTTAGAGTCGGTAACATTTTATTAGTTCAGGTGCGACATAGATGCATTTTGATTTGATGCAATAGTTGGGTAGCAAGGTATGAAGGTATACATGACGGGAAGTGTTTCGCGGTGGTTAGAGTACTAGCAGGTTAAGTAGGAGAAGTAGATGTTGAGATGTTGCTTAAAAGAGATGATTTAACCGAAGTAAGAGTGCCAGATTTGCATATGGATTATGTGGTAGGGTAGTCGCGTGTCTTGAGAAAATGTAGAACAGTTTGGAATCATGATAGAAGGTGATTTGGCCTACAGACTTTATTTGGAGTGATGGTTACTGTATGGAGAAAGATTGAATATGTCAGAAATCAGTTTGTTTGAAATGAAGAGGGATGTGAAGATCTAATTATCGTTTCAGGCGCAATATGACTTGAGTTCGGAAGGTATTGTTGAACTTTCAGTTGATGTCAATAGGGAAAGTGCAGACTTATACAAATGGTGGACGAGAATGAGATCAGGAGAATGTACTGATTACGTAGTTGTTGCACCCAGTGCAGTGTCGTTGGAAGATGTCGGTAAGGAATTCCACATGTGGGTTATCTCCGGTGAGCAGTTAGCGGTGGCGTGATGTTGATGAAGCTTCTGCAAGGAATAATACTTGCTACCCAGTAAGAGGTCGAGTGTGTGACTGTGGCTAGTGATTCAGAGTGTTCATGAAAAGCTTAACGTAAGACTTCGAAAAGTCTGGCGGATTAACGGTGCGAGATCTTGGTAATTGAGAAAGGGAAATCCTTGCGTGTTCTGATTTTATATAATGGCATCTTAAGTCTAATGAGGGAGCCTTCTATGGGAAATTAAATTTCATGGTTATGTGTTAAATTTTAGTTTTGGTCTGAGGCATACTTGTGGTTTAATTATGACTTACAAAGGTAGAGATTGAGGATGACTCGGGTAAGTAAATTACAGAATGCAGGTTATATTGCACTTTATGAGTATATGCAAATCATAGGATGATCGAGTTGTTATTGTTGGATGTAGTACGCACGAAGTATGAATTTGATTAGC
This sequence comes from Nicotiana otophora, assembly GCA_000715115.1. Lineage (NCBI taxonomy): Eukaryota > Viridiplantae > Streptophyta > Magnoliopsida > Solanales > Solanaceae > Nicotiana > Nicotiana otophora. Next base: position 20,489 of record AWOL01S0088572.1, on the reverse strand, counting down.
GACGTTAAGGCAAGATTACTTCTTTAAGTGTGGTCAAGCTAAGGGAGCACATGTATTTCGGCCTATTCGGCCGGTGCAATTTAGACTTGAGAAGAGTAGAGGACTCTCTAGAAGGTTTTAATGGGTTCAAGATTTATATATAGCAATTGAGAATTTCTCTGGACTTGTGCATGGATAAGATCTGAGATTTTCCTTTGATGGTGCCTGGGCTTATGGAAATTCTGTATGACTATGGATTATACACTTTAGTATAAGGAAGGAAAGAAGAACAATTTTAAATTCACATAAGGAATTTTCAGAGTGAGTGTTACAGTTGGAGTATTTATGAAGGTGCTTAGGAGGAATACAACTTCTTAAGGGCCATAGAGCGTTGTGGTTCTATGCTACGGTTTGTGGGTGAGTTATGGCTAAAGATCGTGGCGATATAGCAAGGAGAAGTATCAATCTGAAGACAAATTCGGAAGGGACTCGGAGAAATAAGACAGCATGGTAATATATATGATAGGTTCTTTTGGGCACTTATGATGTGGGGGTTTTCTACAGGTGCATTGTGTCAATACTCTTGGATTTTGCGACCTGCGTGGCTGGGTTGAGTTAGAGAGATTCGGTTCTAATAGCTTAGTTGTGTGCAAATGGGTCTCGAAGAGTTCTCAATGGTTTTTACCACGGCTCGAGGAGTATATTTTCTACCGGTGTGAGGAATGTGTTGCGTATTGGGATTTTCTTTGGGAGGATATCAAATGGAAGGTTTCTGATTGATCGGGTATGCGTTCTGCTTGTGACTCAAAGTGATTATGATATTTTTGTACTCTTCACATAATGGCATGGTAGACGCGGTGTATTGTGTGGGATTAAGATTTGTAGGTGCAAGGTTACGGTTCAGTTTTGAAGGGAAAGACATAAATTCATAGGCAGCATGGACGGTTTCAGATGACTAGGTAATGATATTATTAATCGGTATGGCATGATGAGAGTATACATTTCAGAAGGGGCAGTGTGTTTTGATTCATCGATACTTCATTGGTATTGCGACACTCTCCTGGTTGATCGGCTACTGATATTCAAATTTTACTATATGGCACGGGAGAATTATAGAAGCATTTCTCATGGGATGATCGTGTATGAAAGATATGTTAGACATTCGGCAGTGGAGTTGGGATCATATATGGTGATTCGTGTGTTCTATGGATTTGGAGACTGGAGTCCTCAAAAGTAGATTGTTTCATGGTTGTGGACTGTGAAGTCATGACTGAAGCTAGCCAGACGATAGTATGTGTTATGATTCAGTCATTGTTGGCTTTCAGAGGATTATTTATCTATTTGTGGATGACCAGAGATGATTTGGGTTCCATTTAGGCCCAATTAGAATGTGTATTCTACACCGAGTCTGACTGATTGGCTCCCTACTGCTATTATTGAGTGATGTGCCATTCGGTTGATATTGAACTTATTCGTGGTCTGAAATGATCTGTGAGTTACTCTTCTATGCTACGAGAAGCTGTGTTTCATTGGGTATATGCACACATGGTGCGGATATATTGGGGGCCTTATGGCAGAATTTGAGCGAGATGAGTATTTGGGTATTGCATGCTTAATTGCATATTGGCTATGTTCTTTCAGGTTTTGTGTGGCATTGTGTCATTTGCCTCTCCGTGGTTATTGATTTTTAGCAAGGTGGATTGAGGTATATCATATGGACTAGCGTTTGGATGGGGTCACGTGTTGCAGCAGAGTTATGTTAAGGTGTGAACCTTGTGTTAGAATCGTGTGATGGTTCTATAGTGTGTGATGTATTTTCAGCATTTCGTTATGGCAGTACTTGTTAATCTTGCGGGGCAGTTCTATCATTTGAGTCATTTTCCATGACTGAGTACATTTGAATTATTGTGTATTGGCGCACTGATGGCACGGTTTGTAGCTCTGAGTCATATTGGTGTGGCATGTCTGTGGGATAGTTGTGTTTAATAATATAAGGTCATTGGACCCAGAATGGGTACTGTCAGGTTTGATTACGATATATTTGGGAAGGTGGCATTGAAAGTCGGCTAAGAAGAGGGATTATGATTCTAGGTGGGGAGAGAGAGCTCCATGACGTGCTGATCTGATAAGAGATTACGAGATTTTGCGTGTTTCTTTTATTATCAACAGTGTACGAAGTTTTGGGGTGATGTTTGGTTCGATATGGTCTAATACTAGTACTTGGTTGGTTTTGGAGTAGTTACTGTGATCAGAAATGGTGCCACGAACATGCGAGTTGTGTAAAATATTAGTTGATTATATCCGTGGTTATAGTTATGGCTCGAGTCAGCTCGTTCTGTCTTATACAGTGTGTGGATGTGAGATTCAAGTCTTGAAAAGAATTCTGGATGTTAGAAATTTGGCATCAAGGTTTTTGGGCTAAGGTTAAATTAATGATTTTTAGTTATGTTGTGTGGTCAGGCCTATATAGAATAGGGTGATGTGAGATCACCCCTGTGTACGTGCATGGTAAGATGGAATAGTGATTTGATGGCTTGGAAACAACTCCTGGCACGTTCGAGGACAAACATATGTTTAAGTGGGGGAGGATGTAACGACCCGGCCGGTCGTTTCGAGAGTTATAGCCCCATTTCCCCCATTTATGCTTCTTTTTGAGTACTTCAGCTATATTGTGTTATACCGGGTTAGTTGGTTCGACACCGGAGTGGTTCAGACTGGATTGAGACACTTAGTCTCTAAAGTAGAAGCTTAAGTTGGAAAAAGTCAATCGGATATGTAAACCATATCGGAATTTAATTTTGATGGTTCCGTTAGCTCCGGTAGGTGATTTTGGACTTAGGAGACATTCGTAATGAGATTTGGAGGTCCGTGGTAGAATTAGGCTTGAATTGGAGAAAGTTAGAAATTTGGCGATTTTGGTCGGTAGTGGAAAATTTGATATCTGGGTCGGAATGAAATTATGAAAGTTAGAATAGGTTCATGGTGTTATTTGTTATTTCTGTGTAAAATTTGAGGTAATTCGGAAGTAGTTTGGTAGGATTCGGCATCGTTTGTGGAATTCGGAAGTTTAGAAGTCCTTAGGCTTGAATCCGAGTATAATTTGGTATTTTGATGTTGTTTTCAGTGATTTGATGATTTGTCTAAGTTCGTATGATGTTGTGGGATATGTTGGTACGTTTAGTTAAGGTCCCGATGGCCTCGGGGTGATTCCGGGTGATCAACGGAATAAGTTTGGAGATTGGAGGTATTGCTGAAGTTGAACTCAGCTGTCATAATCGCACCTGCGGATGTCTCATCACAGGTGTGAGCCCGCAGAAGCTAGCGGGTGGATGCAGATATGAGATTGGAGGAGTTGGGTAGAAGGCGCAGGTGTGAGAAGGTTGTCGCATCTACGAGACCTCAAGTGTGATACCTGGGGCGCAGATGCGGAAGGGAGGAAAATGACTGGCTTCGCAAATGCGGAGAGTTATGCGCAGGTGCACAAGCGCATGCGCGAGAGATTAGCCGCAGATGCGGAACCTAGTGTCTTAAGTGAGTTCCGCACCTGCGATAGAAATTCCGCAGGTGCGGTGTCGCAGAAGCGGAAAAAGGACCGCATGTGCGGCTTCGCTGGGTGTAATGTATAAATTTAGGACTTCGTGATTTTTGATCATTTCCACCATTTTTAACTCGGCTTTTGGAGCTTTTGAGGGGAGTTTTTAAGGGGATTCAAGGTTATTCACTGAGGTAAGTTGCTTAAGCTCTATTATCATTAGCTATGGTGTTTTCCTGTTGTTTTCTCACCTAGTTAGTAGGATGTTTGAAGTTGAAATAAGGGGTTAGGGCTTGGGATTTTGGAGAGAGTAATTTGAGTATTTGAAGGACCAAATGATGTCGGATTTTGATGAATTTTACATGATTAAACTTGTGAGTGAATGTGCTTTCGGGTTTTGTGACTTTTGTTGGATTTCGAGACGTGGGCCTGGGGTTCAGATTTGAGTCAATTTTGGGTTTTGAGCCTAATTTAGTAGTTTTCTTGTGGAATTGATTCCTTTTGCATATATTAATGGTATGGTACTGCTTGTGGCTGAATTCGGAACGCTCGGAGGCCGATTCGAGAGGCAAGGGCATTGTAGAGTAGTCATTTTCTCGGATTGAGGTAAGTAATACTTATAAATCTGATCTTGAGGGTATGAAATCCCGGACTTTTATCATATGATTATTTTAGAGGTGACGCACATGCTTGGTGACGGGAGTGTGAGCGTGCACCGAGGGGATTATGACTTGGTCCGTCCCGTGAAACTGTTTAGTTGAATACCTTGTGGTTAGACATATGCTCTCTATGGGTTGTAGAAATTTGACTGTAAATCATATTAGAAATCATGTTTAGATTATGTGTTGGCACTGTAGGGACCCACAGGGGTCGTGTACATGTTAAATTATCTGCTAAATTATTATTTTGTACTCAATATCAGTTTACTTGTTATTTTATCTTAGTCTCTATTGTTCATTATTTGATGCATCATATCATTGCTGTATGGGCTGATTTCATGATTATTGAGAGCCCAAGAGACTGGGAGATTTATGACTGAGTGAGGCCCAGGTCCTGATTGTGAGATATTATACTATAGCACGTGAGTTGTCCGTGCAACACGTGAGTTGTCCGTGCAACACGTGAGTTGTCCGTGCAGATCCTTACATTATACTATAGCACGTGAGTTGTCCGTGCATCACGTGAGTCGTCCGTGCGGATCCAGATATTTATACTATGGCACGTGAGTTGTCCGTGCAGCATGTGAGTTGTCCGTGCTTATAGCGCTTGGGCTGTAGGAGCCCCTCCTGAGTCTGAACAACCCTAGTGAGCGCGGGTACCCATAGAGTGTGAGTGCTGAGGGCTAAGAGCAGAGTGGTTGAGTTGTTGTGATGAGTTGAGTGATTGTTGCCCTGAGAGGCTGTACTTGTTTTTCATTTGTGGTTGCACTTAGTTGCTATCTATTATTGTTGTTAAATTTTTCTGAAGGAGTTTATATCCAGATTACATGAACTTGAACTGTATAAAGTTGATTTGAGTTAAACTGCTAGATTAGAAAGCATGTCTATTCTTTGTTGGAATTACTGAAAATGAACTATAACTGTGTAGCTCGTCACTATCTTCAGTTCCTTATTTATTTTTGTTACTTGCTGAGTTGGCTGTACTCATACTACACCCTGCATTACACGTGCAGATCCAGGTGTGTCTGAGCACGGAGATTGTTGAGTCCATGCCTGTTGAGTTTCGGAGAACGCAAGGTAGCTGCCAGCGTCCGCAGGACCTTATTACTCCTTCTACATTTCTTTCCGTTTTGTACTGATATTTAGACATTGGCTATAATAGTTTTAAATTTTTAGACGCTAATGACTTAGTGACACCCCGATGTCGGGCTATTGTTTCGTGCACTTATGTTTTATTTGGGTTTTAGCTCATATTTATGAGAAAATCTGGTTATTTCAAACGTCTTGATTCACTTCTGTTAAATTTTGAAAGTATTTTGGAAAGGTCAGCTTGCCTAGTACCATGATAGGCGCCATCACGATGGGTTAGGTTTTGGGTCGTGACAGGTACGTGTATGTATAAATAATACTCTTACACTCAAGGATCATACTCTCAATCACCCATGTTTACCCAAACTCGAAATTGAAGACTAGGGATTAGAACCTTACCTCTTGGGTGAATATCTTGTGATATTTCCTTATTGGGATTCAAAGCTTGAACAAGATCTTGATGAACAAAGCACTTGAGCTTCTTCCTCTCTCTAGAACACTCTCCCATCTCTATAAAAATGTCAGATGTCTTCTCCAAAAAGAGCTTTAAGGGCTATAAATCGAAGTTGGGTCGGGTTATAAAAATAAAAAATTGGACTCTCCGAACTAAGGTCTGCGATCGCAGATTGAACCACAGAACTATTGTGTGGCCTGCAAAATGGACTGCGGAATTGATCATCAAAAACTGGGTTATTTTGGGTTGGGTCTGCGGCAAGTTTGCGGCCCGCGGACCTATTCTGAAGTCGCAAAATGCATCACAGACCTTTTTTGCGGTCACATAATGCACCGCATAACTTCCCTCCAGAAAGCCCAAGTTGATTCTGCGATAGGTTTTGCGGTCCGCGAAATAGTTATGCGGTCGCATAATTGACCGCACAATGGTCCTCAAACTTGGCTCATTTCTGGTTCACTCTGCGGCCATTATGCGGTCCGCAGAGTGATTCTGCGTAGGGTTGCTTATCAGGCGGATTGGGCGGTTATTTACTCTTAACGGTTTGGCTTATCAGTTATTAGATTTTAAATGTATTAATCCGCTAGCCACCCGATAAGATATCGGGCGTATTGGTATCAGTTCGGGCGGTTATCGGGCAGTTATCGGTTTAGTTTCAGTTGATTAAAACTTAACATACTTCAACACAGTGTTGGGGAGTACATCCCCGAGACAACAATATAGTCAATATTTCTCATACATGTATATCAACTAAATTACACCATGAGGCCATATTACTATAATCAAATACTGGATATCAAATACTTCTTTTATCTTCTCATACTACATTCAAGTGGATGGTAAGGGATTGAGAAGTGCACAATAGAATACATCAACAATATCATTTGAACAGATTTCTTACTATTTAAGAAGATGACAAACTGTTAAAAACAAAACATAACTTGGTTAACCAATTTGATAATCCAGCTGCGAAGTCCGCTACCATGTCCTCTATCAAGATGATATGCCGACGGGCTTCCATCAAGGCACACTGTTTGATGTCTCATAAACAAATAAATACTTAGTACTCATAGAAGTCTACATGTGATTCTCTTTACTCTCTGTTGCTTAATGTATTGTGCAGTGGCACTGTGAACTATGGTGATGTTGACAATCAGTTCTTTTTTATCCATAATAGTAGTCAACATTGCTAGCAATGCTAACAAGAAGTTGGTTGCCATCCTGCAAAATATTCAAATTATTAAGCAGTTGTTGGTTCATGCTTATATTGCTTTTTTATTTATTCGTGTATTACTATTGTTTAATATGAAACCTCCCATGCTGGTAATAAATAATTGAATCTTTCTTCTAAAGTTTAGAGAGCAGCAGTAAACGAGTTCAATAATATGGATAAGAATAAATTATATATATA
>AWOL01S0088572.1:0-12434 GCA_000715115.1 Nicotiana otophora | reverse complement strand
TATTATATATATTTTTGGCATTAGATAGAGTACTGGAAGTCGACGAGATAGAGTGTTGGTGGCTACTGGTTGAAATTTAGGCGTTAGGGTTTCTAAATGTCTAATAGTAAATTAGTAATAGAGAATAGAGATAGAGTACTGGAAGTGGAAGAAGGGTTTATATATATTCTTAACGGGTTAATGGATTATCTGTTAAGAAAATTGAATAATCCGCCCCCAAACCGATAAGCTGTTAATAAAAAAATTTCAATCCGTTCCCCGTCCGTTAAACCGTTAACCCGATACTAATAAGCCATTAAGCTTCGGTTTCGGTTCGATTTTTGGTTTCGGTTCGGTTTTGAACACCCCTAATTCTGCGGCCGCATAGTGGGCCGCAGAAATGTATTTTCCTGCCCAAAATTTTCTTTTACTCACTAGCGCATTGTTCAACCCAAAAAGTCTGTTCTTCTAGAAATTTCTATAACCTTTGTACTAATTGATCTACCTTGGCCCTACAAAACTTTAATTTCCTTAGCAAAACTTCTCCGGGGTCGTTACACATAAGTCAACATCCGGTCAACCTTTTCAACTTAAGTTTCAAACCTTAAAACTAAGTTTTTCAATCATTCCAAAACCTCACAGGACCCGAACTAATTCCCTCTGCAAGTCACATAACAACTGTAAAGCATACATTGAGCAGTAAATCGGGGAACATGGTTGTAATACTCAAAACGATCAGTCGGGTCGTTAAAACTTTTCTCACCTGTAAATTTTCTGAACAGATGGCATCTGAGAAATCCAAAGCACCTAAAGATCCTAAAGCACCTAAAGCACATAGAATACGTAAATCTCCTTTAGTTGTAACGACCCGACTTGTCGTTTTAAGAATTTACGTCCCGTTCAGCGACTCGAAGTCCCGAGTAGCTTTGTAATATATATTATGACTTGTGTGTGTGATCGAGTTAGATTTCTGGAAGTTTCAGAACTAAATTGAAAGAAAAATTCTTATTTTTGAAACCTAAATGAAAAGAGTTGACCGAAGTTTGACTTTTGAGTAAACGACTCCGGAATAGAATTTTTATGATGTCAATAGCTTTGTATGGTAATTTTGGACTTAGGCGTATGTCCGAATTTGGATTTGGAAGTCCGTAGGACAATTTGACGCATTTTGGCGAAAGTTGTAAAATGAAAGATTTTTAAAAAGTTTGACCGGGAGTTGACTTTTTTGATATCGGGGTCAAAATTCAATTTCGAAAATTGGAACAACTCCATTATGTCATTTAGAACTCGTGTGCAACTTTTGGGGTCATTCCGGGTTGATTTGATAGGTTTCGGCATCGAATGTAGAATTTGGAATTCGTCAGTTTTCATTAAGCTTGAATTGGGGTGCGATTCGTGTTTTAGTATTGTTTAATGTATGTTGAGGCATCGACTAAGTTTGTGTCATGTTATGGGACTTGTTAGTATACTTGGTTGGGGTCCCATGGAACTCGGATGAGTTTTGGAAGAGTTTTTGAAAGAGTTTGGTGTTTTGAGCATAAGCGTGTAATGATCCAAAGGTCCATTTTTAGTTCTAGAGATTGAAATTCGATTTCGAGACTTCCAAGAGTTAATGAATTATAGGAATGATCTGGAATGTTTGCTCTAATTTCATCAAGTTGCGATTGAGTTTTTAGCGCGAAACATGAGTTAATTGTTTAACGAGCGAAATTGGTATCACATTGAGCAAATGAGCTCCTAATTCGGTTTCGATTGAATGACTAGGTTCATATTATTGACTCATAGGAATAAAAATCGTCGAATTCCGAGTTTGTATGATGGAGTTAGAGCCTTTTTAGTGAAATATTAAATTATTGGTGCAAGCAGGTGCGGACCTTTAGTGACGGGAAATGGACTTTTAGTGACGAAACATGAACTTTTAGTGATGGGAAATGAGTTTTTATTGAGCAGTTTTGTTTTTAGCTCATTTCAACATTTTTTGAGCTAGGGAACTCAGATTTGGGTGATGTTTGAGAGGCGTTTTCACAAAAATAGATTGGGGTAAATGTTTCCTACTCGTTGTTCATTATATTTCAATTCCATGATTATTTTCATCTTTTATTAGTGAATCAATTGGAAGAAAATGGGATTTTTGCAAACTCTTTCAAAAATAAAAATTTAAGATTTGGAGGTTGATTCGTCATTTAAATTTGGTATGGTTGAACTCGTATCGGAATGGGTGTTCGAATTTCGTAAAACTTCTGTCGGGTTCCGAAAGGCGGGCCCCGCGTTGACTTTTGGTTGACCTTATTATGTAAAATTTTAAGTCGACGTTTAATTATCCGGAATTATTTTCGATGAATTTTAATGAAGTTATACAATTAATTTGGATATATTGGAGCTATCCAGAGGTTAATTCAAGCAACAAGGCTATTTTGAAATATCAGCATAACTTCAAAAAGGTAAGTATCTTGCCTAACCTTGTGTGAGAGAATTTTCCCTTAGGCATTGAGTCGTATGTGCCATTTGTGTAATGTGAAAGCCATGTATGCTAGGTGACGCGTATGTACTCAAGCTTATATGTGCATATTGTATTGGTTTAAAGTCGTAGGAATTCTTAAGTATTAGATTGGAAATTTGCTGGCATTTATTAAATCCTTATTTGTCATGCCTCGTTCTTTGTTTGTCGTTTTTTTTATATGATAATTTGGTGTGATTGATACTTTGATCTTTATGTGGATTTCGTGTGCTGGTTGAGTAGACATTTTCTGGAAATAATTACATTATGGATTTTTCATCTGCAAATAGTTAATTTAATAAGTTTAATTGGAGACGTTAATATATTTATCAGAATTTGAGTTTAAGAAGAGGTTGTTCTTGCTGAGCTATTCTTCCATCTTTGCTGTTGCATATTTATTTTGGGACTACGAGGCGTTACCTTGGGAGATCCTCCTATTTTGAATATTTACTTTAGGACTATGAGGCGTTACCTCGGGAGATCCCCCTGTCTTGTATATTTACTTTGGGACTACGAGGAGTTACCTCGGGAGATTTTCCTGATTTGAATATTTTCTTTGGGATTACGAGGCGTTACCTTGGGAGATCCCCATGTCTTGCATATTTACATTGGGACTACTAGGCGTTACCTCTGGAGATCCCTCTGTCTTGCATATTTACTTTGGGAGTACGAGGCGTTACCTCGGGAGATTCTCCTGTTTTGCATATTTCCTTTGGGATTACGAGGCGTTACCTCGGGAGATCCCCCTGTCTTGCATATTTACTTTGGGACTACGAGGCGGTACCTCGGGAGATCCCCATGTCTTGCATATTTATTTTGGGACTACGAGGCGGTACCTCGGGAGATCCCCTTGTTGAGTATTTACATTTGGGTTCAGGGCGGACCCACGTAATGATAAGCGGGTTCAACTGAACCCGCTTCGTCAAAATATAATACGAAATATATGCATAAATTACAGCTAAAACAAGGTAAATTTTGTATAGAAATTATATTAACCCACTTGACAGAAACTTTGTTATTGCCAAAGTGGTCAAACGGGTTCAAAGTATTGGTTTTGTTTGTATAAATTACAACAAGAATCAGAAAAGGAAACAAACCCATAAACATAGCAGCATATGCTAATATATCTGTCTTTGCAATTTTCTTGTAGTATATATTTTGCCGTTTTCTTTATTTTATTTTATAGTATATTTTCTTTACATAAATTCAATAGAAATTATATTGACGTTTATTTTACTCCAAAAGGTAATTTTAGTTCTCCCTTTCATAAAATTTGCTAAGACTTGCAAATATATTTGTTGAAATTATTTGTCATTTGTTAGTTTAATGTAATTTAGTTTATTTTGAAATTCTTTTCGTTTTTTTTATATTTAATTGTTTTAGTGTATAAGCACTCTTTCTTTGATTATTGGGGTTAATATAGTTTAGTTTGTAACTCTTTTCTTATTGTCTTCTTTTGCAAATAATAACTTGTTACTTATAAATGCTAAAAAGATTTTATAATCGATCAAATTTCTTAGAGTTAATAAATTCTAAAATTGGTCATTTTTATTTGTTAAATTTCAATAAATTAGCTAAAATTAGATTTTAAAATTAAAATAAACAGATATTTCTTTAAATTATAGAGCACCGACTTTAAGTGGACTTTATTACGATATCACGTTGTGAGCAATAAAGACAAAAAAATGTGTTTCTCGTGCCTTATCCTGCTTATATTAGTTATGGACTTCTCCAATTGAACCAGATTTGCACAAAATCCTGGGTTCGCCACTGTCAATTTCTCGTCGTTCACTCCTTAGTCATTTCATTAAATTATTATGTCTTCTGTCTTGTGAATTGCCCGTACAGTTGTGATAGAAATACGGGCACGAGGTGCCGTGAGATATGAAACTGGGCTGAGACCCGAGATTTTTAGGATTATGAAGTGAGGTGTCAACCGGTGATTTTACTTGAAGAAATTATATTCAAAAGATTTTTATTTGAAAGAATTATATTCGAAAGGTTTTATTTAAAATGATTATATTCGAAAAATATTTATTTGAAAGGAATTATATCCGAAGGATTTTTACTTGAAAGAAATTATATTCGAAAGATCTTATTCGAAATATTTTATTTGAAAAAATTATATTCGAAAGGTTTTATTTAAAAGAATTATATTCGAAAGATATTCACTTGAAAGAATTATATTTGAAAGATATTTATTTGAAATAATTATATTCGTAAGATACTTATTTGAAGGAAGTATATTCGGGATATATTTAATTGTACGGATTACATTCTAAAAACTTTTATTTGAAAAACTTATAGTTAAAGATGTATATTTTGAAGGACTAGATTAATTGGTTGTACTTGCATTTATTATTCATTTGAGCAATATTTATGGTGGTCTTGTTGCCTTGCTGTTTATGTCACAAGTTAATTATTGTTGCCAGCAGTGCTATTTGTTTTCTATTATATTTGTATGCTATATCGCACAGGTTATTTGACTAGTGAGTGTCTGGACTGTACCTCGTCACTACTCCACCGAGGTTAGTCTTGATACTTACTGGGTACCGACCATGGTGTAATCATACTACAATTCTGCATATTTTTATGCAGAGCCAGGTATTGGAGATATCGGACTCAGACATAGTTAGACCGTGATCGCAATGATTCAAGGTAGAGCTGCTTGGTCGTCGCAGTCCTTTGGAGTTTTTCCATTTTATTGTACTGTTAAATTCTTATACGAACAGTATTGTATATTCGACCCTCGAGATAATTCCATATATTCAGTTGGAGTTCGTGACTCTGTATTACCAATCTTGGGAGGTTGTTATAATTATTTCCGATGTGGGTTTCGATTATCTATTTTTTAAAAACGGCTTTAATTGTAGTTAAAATCGGCTTACCTAGTCTTAGAAACTAAGTGCCATCATAACGCTTGTGGTGAGATTTTGGGTCGTGACATCAGTTCCTGTTGCACTACCTATAAAACCAGGGTAGAGATATTATGAGTTTGGAGATTGGTTTAACTGTTCTGCTTACTGGAAGGGGAACCACGATTTGAAGGGTTTAATTGCATCTTTCCTGACTTCTACACAACAGGAGAAGCTGAATAATGGTACATTTCGGTATATCATGGCTATGGAGAATTTCCATTGCAGCATGAAGTTGGTTCATTGTTTGATTCTTTCACCAATGATCGAGATTCTATTAGTTTCAAGATTTTTGGCCGTGATGTGTTGTTCAACCTTGAAGACTTTCACATTATGTGCGGTTTGAGGATCACAACACATAATATTGAAAAATAAATTAAACGAGAGAGTAATATTCTGAAGCGCTATTTTGGGAAGTCAAAGGGTGTGACCTTGACGGACATTCGAGAGTATATTATATGGAATCAAATTAAAAAGGATTATGTGAATTTAAAACACATACGCGAGAGTGATTAAGATGTTGTGAAGCTTATGAAAATTTGTGGAGTCTATTTTGTTGGGAAGAAAGCATGAATCAACTGTGTTGGAGGAGTATGTAGCTATTGTTGAAGACGATGAGGCTTGTCTTAATTATCCTTGGGGTAATGCATCTTATGAGAAGCTTATTACCTCAATGAAGCATGCTTTGGACAACAAGGACAAAACCAATGCAACTGAGTATACTGCAGGCAGATTTTTATATCCATTATGTTTTTGGTTCTATGAGCGCTTTCCAGATATTCAAGACAAGTATTTAAAAATGACGACTACCTTGATGTCCCTCAGGTTCCCAGGATGTTAAGTTATCCATCTTTGGGAGAGCCTAAATTTAAAGAACTTCATATGGATTACTTCAGTAATCATAGTGTAAGTTAATGTTCTTTAATTTCCCTTTTTTCTGTAGTTTTGTTAATATGCTGACGTATTAGTTTTATTTTATTTTTTCTAATATATTTTTTTGTATTAAACAGAAATATCGGACATTTAGGGTATTGGAAATAATTCCTACCGAAGAGGAATTGAGTTCAATGTCTTTAATTGGAAAATTATCATGCAAGCCCAGTCGTTCGAAGGTACTGAATTCAGTTCCTTCAACTGGTAAATCACCACGTAGTCCTAGTCGATCAAAAGAAACCAATTGAACTCCTGTAATTGGAGAATCACCTCATACCCAGAGTCATTCTAAACGTTCTACAACTGCGTTTGATGATGAATTAGTTAACACAATATGTCATGTAAGTGTTTTTGTGTGTGTTTAATCTGAAATTTTTCATACTATATTTTACTTAATTAATGGATGTTTTATGTGATGTTTTTATTCTATATTTTGACATTGTTTTTTGAGCTGAAGTTTTTGTTCTGTATTTGTAAAACTACATCATATTTTCTCTGCAGTTTTTGTTCTGTTTGTGATGAACTTCAACATTCTAGGAGCTAAAGTTTTATTTTGTATTTTGTAAAAGTAAAGTATATTTTTGTCTGAAGTTTTTATTTTGTTTTTGATGAACTTCAGCATTCTTGGAGTTGAAGTTGTGTTCTGTATTTGTAAAACTACAGCATGTTTTTGCTGAAGTTTTTGTTTTGTATTTGATGAACTTCAGTATTCTTAGAGCTGAAATTTTGTTTTGTATTTGCTGAACTTCAGCATTCTTAGAGCTGAAGTTTTGTTCTATGTTTCTATTTTTTGAAATTATTGTTCTATTTATATTTCTATACTAGAGGGTAACGAGGGAGGTTAAAAAGCATGCAATAGAAGAAAGGCGCATGATCGCGAAAGAAGTCATTCAAGAGTTTCGACGGGATGAGTGATCTGTTACTGTGGACGAGGTTGTGAAAAAAGTCAAGGTAGGATTATTTACAGAGAAGTTTTTTATCCTAATAATGTTATTCTTTTATTTAGAATAATCATTGTTAGTAATTTTGTATAGGAATATTTTGATAAGAAGTTTGAAAAGTTGCAGATTGTCGACAAGTCAAAAGGAAGAAATGATGGCGATGCAGATTTTGAATTCATGAACTATTGACAATATGATAGGATGAACGACTCTTTCGAACCTCAATCTGATATTAATGATGCTCATGATGGATTGCATAAAGTCGCAGATGAAAATGCAAGAGGTGAGCAAGCAGCCGTTGAAGGCCAAGTTCAAGTATTTGAGCAAGTTCAATGTGTTGAACGACAAGTTAAAGCGGAATGTTCTAGTGTTGATAGACTGAGCAAAGATGCTGGATATGATAAACAGTTATCAACCAAGAATGTACCGAAGAACATGTACCGATTTGTGATTTGGGTACTCCTATTGCAAAAGGCAATGTGTTTGCGGATGCAGATAATGAACGTGTTGGTACTGAAGAACATGCACCGAGTGATGTGGGTACTCCTATTGGGAAATACTCCAAGGCTCACCGATAATGTCGCACCATTGAATGAAGCTGGAGCTGCTGAGATCGACAAAGGTATGCAGTCTGGCAATAGCGCAGTGGAAGGTAAACGTCAAGGTATTCCATACATCACGAACTTATTACATTTTATCCAAGTTTTTATTTTTAGTTTGAAATTTTACATACTTTCTTTTCTTTTTTGTGCTTTTTGATGATTATTTAGAAAGACTCTATGCAGCCGAAAAATAAATTGATGAGCTCATTTGGCTATATGAAAAAGGAGAAATACATCTCTTCACAAATGTTGGCTCACACACAGGTGTGAAGTGTCTTTGTAGTATTTTTAAAATTTAGTCAGTATTATTTAATATTTTTGCCTTTCTTTCTTTTTTTGCATGAATATATAGGCATATCTGAGGGTAATGCAAGCGGATCCGTTGGTATGCAAATATCATCTGTGTCGCAACACTTAGATCAGGTAGTTATTTGTTGCAATTCAATTACAAGGCATTATTTTGCCTAATGTGTGTTTGTATCAGTTGTATTTATGTATATATTTTCCTTTTTTTTTTTGCAGATCTCATCTGATGCATCACAACTTCTTCCAAATCCTTAGAGAAGGAAGGTCTCCAGTTCTCCTAATGTTTTGCGTGACACCAGTGATATCCCCAACTTTAATTTATGTTCATTTTCATATGAAAATGATTCGTATGTATAGTATTTGGTTGAAATCTCCTTACGGCATTCCTAAACAAAAGGCAAGGGGGCAAGATTGGAAATAAAGAAAGACTACACGAAGATGTCCCTTCCATTATTTCAATCAAGACAGTGGATTGATGCATAGATTTACAGAATGGTTGAAGATGGATGCCGGTTAATATGATTCCAAGCCATTCAGATTAGCTGGAATTGATATTCCAAAGTCATTCTTTACCGAGCTTGTGGACCCTCACTCTAATCTTGCGGATTAAGTAAGTTATTAAGTTTGTTTTTTGAATTGGTTTCGAACTGTATTTCCTAAAACTTCAGCCTTATGTTTGTTTTAATGTTTTTGTACTGTAAATTGGTAAACTTCAGACTTATGCATGCTTAAGTTTTTTAGTTCATTTGCTAAAACTTCATACTAAAAGATGCTGAAGTTTTGTCCTGCAGTCTATAGTTTTGTTATAAGTTTTTTTCTAAACTTCAAACTTATACATGATGAAGTTTTTTAGTTCACTCCCTAACACTTCATCTTAAACATGCTGAAGTTTTTGTCCTGCAGTCTCTAGTTTTGTAATGAATTCTTTTCTAAACATTAAATTAAACATGATGAAGTTTTTTAATTCATTTCCTAACACTTCATACTAAACATGCTTAAGTTTTTGTTATGCAGTTTGTAGTTTTGTAATGAGTTTTTTCTAAACTTCATACTTATGCATGCTGATATTTTTTTGTTCATTCCCTAAACTTATTTTTTACTCTGAATTATATTATGGTTAAGTTCACATACTTTTTTTTGTTGTTGTTCATTTGTAGTATATTGAAGTGGGCATATATTTCTTGCGCAAAACAATATTGCTATCACCTTTCAAGTTATCCAAAATCAAAATGTGTAGTAATAAATTTACTTTTTGATCAGCATATGACTAAGTTGGCTAGTGTTCATCCTTCAGATGAACAAAAGGAGAAAATTAGAATAAGGAAGGAAAAAAGAATGGAAGAGAAAAGAAAAATGGAAGAGAAAAAGAACAAATTAGAGAGAAAGTGGGCGGTCAAAAAAGGGTGATTGAGGAAGCTGTGGATTCTGAAGAAGAAGTGGAGATTGAGTAACTTTCCGAGTTTACCTGGTTTATTAAAGAATCAACTGATGAAAAGGTGGCCAACTACGTAAGAGGCATTGACCTTTCATGTGGTATCTCATGGGCATCTGTCAAAAAAGTATTCTTTCCATTTCGAATTAATCAAAGACCTGGCCAGTTATTTCTGCACTACTTTCTTGGAACTTTGCACTTTCAAACCAAAACTATATATGTGTACGATTCCTTGAGTGATTTGCTGTATGATAGTGCATTGGAACATGTCCAAAATTATGCCCGATTGATCCCACACTTGCTCGAATGCTTGAAGTTTGACACACAAAATAAATCTTATGGGGAAAATGATCCGAAACGTTTTACGATTAAGTGGATGAACACACCCCTACAGCAAAACAAGTACATGTTTGGAATATGTTTACCATGCATCTTATCTTTATGTTTTTTTTATTTATTTTTAGAGTTGTGTTTTTGTGTTAATTAATCTTCAATTTTTTTATGTTTTTTTTATAGTGTTGATTGTGGTATATTTGCTCTTAAGTTTCTTGAGATGTGGTGAAGCAACATGATTTCTTCAAATTCAATCAAAGTGATGTGTTGACATTCAGGAGAGAATTGGCTGCGAATCTTTGGGCTCATAGAAAGTGGAAAGAAGAAAGCGGTTATGAAACTCCAAAAGAGCAACTAGGACATGACTATGGAGAATATGAAAACACTCTATGTAAATTGTTCGATAGAGAATAAATTGTAAATGAAAAACAATTTGTTTTTGTTATTATTTCAATGATGTAAGTGAAAACAAAATTGGATTCGAGAATATATATTATTTTTTGTGAATTATATGATGTCTATCTTTTAAATTTTTGTTCTCTTTGCATTAATTAGTCTGAAGTTGTCTTGAATTGTATCAAATACCTTTGTCTCTTTTATCATGAACTTAAGCATGTTTTGTGAAACTTCAGTATGTCTAGTGTGAAATTTTAGTAAATGAACTAACTTCAGCATGCATTAGCAAAACCTCATTAGAAAATTACATACAGCAGGATAAAAACTTAAGCATGTTTAGTCTGAAGTTTTAGCAAATGAACTAAAAAACTTCAGCTTGTTTAGACTGATGTTTCGGATAAAACTCATGACAAAACTGTATACTGCAGGATAAAATATCAGCATGTTTTGGTATGAAGTTTTATCAAATGAACTAAATAACTTCAGCATGCAATAGCATGAAGTTTTAACTTCAGCGTGAAACAACCTCATGCTACATTAGCACAACTTCATGCTACATTAGCATGAAGTTTTCTCTTCAACGTGAAACAACTTCATGCTACATTAGCATGAAGTTTTAGCTTCAGCATGTTTAGTGTAAAGTGTTAGGAAATAACAAAAAAACATTAGCATGGATAAGTTTGAAGTTCAGCAAAAATACATTAGAAAATTACATACTGTAGGAGACAACTTCAACATGTTTAGTCTTAAGTTTTATCAAATGAACTAAAAAACATCAGCATGTTTAGTCCGAAGTTTAGGAAAAAACTCATTACAAAACTAGAGACTTGTAACGACCCGACCGGTCGTTTTGAGCATTCGCATCTTGTTTAGCTATTTGAAGTTTTGAGTAGCTTTGTATGATGTATTATGACTTGTGTGAATCATCGGTATTCATTTTTAGGTGATCTGAATGTAACTTGGAAGAATGAATTTCATGTTTGAAGCTTTAAGTTGGAAGAGTTGACCAAGTTTGACTTTTTACTATTTGACCTCGGATTATAGTTTTGATGGTTTCGTTAGGTCCGTATGGTGATTTTGGACTCGGGCGTATGCCCGAACTTGAATTTGGATATTTCTAGAAGGTTTCGGCGCTTATCGGCAAAAGTGGGAAATTTGAAGGTTTGGAATGTCCATAAGTTTGACTAAGAGTTGACTTTGATGATATCAATTCGGATTGTGGTTCCGGGAATAGGAATAGCTTCGTTATTTCATTTAGGACTTGTGTGCAAAAATTTGAGTTCATTCGAGTTGATTTTATATGTGTTTGCGCGAATTTTGGAAGTTGAAAGTTCAAAAGTTCATTAAGTTTGATTTGTGGTGCGATTCGTCGTTTTGATGTTGTTATGCATGATTTGAGGCCTCGAGTAGGTCAATGTTAGTTTATGGTACTTGTTGATATGTTAGGATGGGATCCCGAGGGGCTCGGGTGTGTTTCAGATTGAATTCAAACCATTTTCCTTCATTTTGGCATTGCTGGTTTTGCTGAGTTTTGTGCATCTGGTTTTCGTTTTTCGCGACCACAAAGAAAGGATCGTGATCGCGTAGAGTTGTTTGATGGTTGGGTAAGATTATTCATCACGTTCGCGAGTCTAGAGTTGCATTCACAGAGGTTGGGGCATTTGTTCAGTGTGTTCGCGAGTTTAGCGATGCATTCGCGTAGAAGGAAGGGGGCCTGAGGATGTCAGGCGTTTGTTCTTTGCTATCGCGAAGTGTGGAACGCGATCGCGTAACTCTAGGATATTTGACCATTACGTTCGCGTCTGTGATGTTGTGTTCGGGAAAGAGGAATTTCAGTTAGTGAGCATATGTTCTATGCGAACGCGTGGGAATTGTCCGCGTTTGCAAAATGTAATAACTGGGCAGACTCTATTAAATTCTATTTCGAGGGTTAAAGTCATTTTATCATATTTGGAGTTATGGAGCTCGGATTGAGGCAATTTTTGAAGCAATTTTCTCCATGTGGATTGGGTTACGTGTTCTCTAATCGATTTTGATTATTTCATGAATCTATCCTCGCTTTTGGCATTTGTTCGATGATTTCAAAAGAAAAATTGGGGG